>CANXYI010347752.1:0-16837 GCA_948208565.1 Hura crepitans | reverse complement strand
TACACTCAATTTGCTACTTATAGGTCCACCTCGCCTTTTTTCACATTGCTACTACTCTTTAGCCCCTATAAATCAGAGCACAAATGAGAACTATAGCTAGTATCCAATATCCACAGGTGGTTATTAGAAGCGGTATTAGTATTAACCTTAGTAACATTAGTACCAAAAGTTAAAGCATCTATAGGCTTTTCCTTCCTTAGAGAATCTTAAAAAGCCTTACAGTTCCACTTTCAATGTCCAATCTTAGCACAGTGAAACAAGTATGCTTAAAAGGGTCCTTCTTGCCAAACTTTCTCTTACCCTTCTTCTCGTTCACTCCACTTTAGGCCTTGGTCATTTTTATCTTCTTCTTCCTCCCTTTTTTTCCTTTTGAGAAAGAGTAGAATTAAGAACAATAACTATTTTGGAGTTCTTCCTAATAGTCTCCTAAATAGTCTTAAGCAAGTTCACTAACTCCTTAAGAGTTGTTTGGATCTTATTCATGTGATAGTTAAGCACAAACTATGCATAACTATCTAGCAAAGAAGAGAGTACAAAGTCAATACTTATGTCATGATATATGATGAAACCCAAAGTGGTAAGCCTCTTAATAAGCCCATTCATTTTTAGCGCATGCTGAACAGCTAAAATCTCTTCTTGCATCACATAGTTAAATAAAGCCTTAGATACTTCAAATTGTTGGTCCTACTATGCACCTTAAATAGTTCTTTAAAGTGTTGTAAGATTATAGAAATAGCTATATGCTCATGTTGCTTATAAAGCTTGAGAGTCATAAATGCCAACATGAAATAAGCTATAAAATCAATATCCTCTACATGCTTTAGATATGCTAACTACTCATTAGCAGTAACAATATCAATAAGGATAGGTGGGATGGGTTGGTCTAACACATATGCTATCTTCTTACTCCTAATCCTTAGGTTTTGAAGCTAGTTTAAGAAGTTTAGACTTAGAGCATATTGGCTTCCATTAAACTAATGTAGGTTTAGGTTATAAGTGCTCATGATTTTATGTATATAGTACACCTACATGTGAAGATTAAGAGTAAGCATGTTAGAGTATGTTCATATATATGTAAGTATGTTTATATGGTCTTTTATTAATGTCCATTACACCCACTAATTAATTGTGAACCCATAGCCCTCAATCATGGAACCAAGAAAGCCCGTTGAAAGCTTTCCTAGTGGGTCAATATCCACTTACTTTTCAAATTTGACCTTGAGTATGCTTAATAAGCAATTTTTAAATTTTAGTAATAGATCACTTAACCAATTACATCCAATACTGTAACGCTCGTGAAACTTAGTTTCATGAATAGTACTTTCGAGCCATGAATAGTATTTTCGGGACGTCGGGGCACTGTGTGATGGTCAAAAAGGGCAAGTACTACTCGTAAAACTTTGATGGGCCATTAAATGATAAAAATAAAATAATTAAAAGACTTAACAGAACCAATAAATCATAACAAGTTATAAACTAGCAAATAATGACATTAGTTGGGTTAGTGCAGGGAATGGTCTGGGATGTGTCCAGATGGACCTAAAAATGGCATACCCTAAAGGTCAAAAATTTCAATGAGTCTATTGGAGAAAGAATTTTAATATTCTAAGGTCATTTGATATTTATTCAAAATTTTTAGATTTTGCGAGTGAATAGTAACCTAGGGTGACTATGGAATTTTGACCCAAAATTTTACAAGGCCCTTAATGGGTATGATCGAGAATTTTTGGCATTAAAAATATAATTTTTAGAGGTTTTGAAAAATTATTTTGGAATTTCAAAGTTTAAATGGAAATCGAGCTAAAACGGGCCATAAAACTGATGCGTTAAGTGAACAGGGCCACGGGCCATCCTCTTATATAGGTTAGCACAAGTGGGAAACCCACATATGCCATAAAGACTTCATCTTCTTCCTTTTGCCCCTCATGGCCGACGCCATTTTCATGTAAGCTTCCCATCCATTTTTCTTCTTTAACTCCTCAAATTCTCCTCTAAATTTCATAAATAATATATTAAACTTAGCCTCCACAATCTAATTTAATCATTCCAAGTGGTAGAAAGTGAAAAGGAAGCTTAAGGAAGGAGAATTTACAACTTGGTGAATAGTATCACCAAGACTTATAAGTTTTTAAATTCAATTTTATTTTTATTATGAAGACTAAGAGTGATTTTAAGGCAATAGATGTAATTAGAATTGAATTTGAAGCTTTGTAGGAATTATAAGAAATTTTATAAGGTGAAGTGCATGTATATGTAGGAAAGGGAGGAGAGAAAAAAACAAGGCACTAGCAAGCCTTGAAGGATGAGAAAAGTGGTTTAAGGTATGTGAATTTGAGCTTAAAATATATACATGTGCATTTTGTGTATTAAAAGTGAGATTTTCTTATATAGAATTGCTATATGTGTATGTAAATGTATGCAAATTGGTGATATGGTTATGATGAGTTAATGATATGTATATATGTAGCATAAAGATGAGATAAAATGCATGAAATTAAATATGTAAGGTAATGAGCCTTAAATGGCCAAATGGTCGAATGTGTATATGTGTATGTGTATTATGTCATTAAATTTGTTAATGGCTTGATTTAGAGTTAAAAATAAAGTTAAAGATGTGCGTTTGGTGAAATACAATATTATGGGATGAAATGTGTTATTTGGTATAAAATTTAGGTATGGAAAAAAATGTATATATAGATATGCAAAATGAACCAAATTATGTGACATTTGATGTGTAATGAAGTGAGATGAATAAATGGTATTATTGGTGAAACATGAATGGAAATGAAAGTGTATAAGTGATCATGAAGATCACCTAAAAATGCTATTATGATAAGTGGTCAAAAATGGACCAAATGAATAGTGAAATATGACATTAAATATTATCGAATGACCATTATCTGAATAAATAATTAAAATGGGAATTTAAAACCCATATAGCTAGACACCCACTAGATGGGTTAACCAGTCAACTAGGGAATAAAGCAGCTACTAAGTTTGATGGATTTGATTATTACCATTCTTATTATTATTATGGATAGGTACAGCAATCAAGGTTTTATTAGAGCCACTGCACAATAGCACGGGTACAGCCGTCGAGGTTCTTTTGGAGCCACTACATGATAGCCTAGGTATAGCCATTGAGGTTCAAAGGGTGCCACTATACTATACACCATAGTGTGGGTACAACTGTTGAGGTTTAATATGAGCCACTATACGTAGTGCAGGTATAGCTACCGAGGTTCAATGGGAGCCACTGTACGATGGGTGGGTGCAGTTACCGAGGTCTAAAATGTGAGCCACTGCACAATCTTCATTCTACTATCCAGTGTCCTTAAGTATAGTTTATCAATATGACCCATATTAAATTTAAGTCATATTATGAAAAATTAAGGCATGTGATAAAATGAACTGTAATTTGACTATGAGAATGACAAATATATCTATTAATCATTTGTATTGTTGATTATATGCTATAATTGCATGATTACATTTATTTGAGTATATACATGCATATTATTTTTCTCAAATTCACCATTGAGTTTTACTCAGCGTATCATTGTTCTAATGCACAAGTAAGAGATAGGGAAAGCACAGTGAAGTAAAGCCTCTGTAGATGACAAGTGTCCTTAGGGTATAGTTCTCTATCTGATTTTGGTCTCTAATTAAGTTTGTGTACTCATATATAACTAGAATATGGGTATGGGTAGTAGAATGATAAGAAATGGATGTTGTCATAACTTATGGTATGCAAATGATAATGGAAAATCATAACTAAATTCATATCTATAATGATATATATAAGACTATTACTGTTGTTAATTTTTGTAATATGATAGGTCTGAGACTTTGTGATGCCTATGATGCATGTGATGCATGTGTTGTGATATTATCTTGTGAATGATAAGTTGAGAGGACCAGATAGGTCCATATGGATGAAGAGTTGATGAATAATATTATAAAAGTGTATTTTATTGCGGGAAAAATTTTAGTTTTTAATCTGGGTAGCCGTTATGCTACCTAATTTTTTGTAAAAGGGAATTTCAAACAAACCAAACATTTTTAACAGTGTTTTACTGCTAATATAAAGATGATATAATGAACCATTTGTAAAGTAATGGACAAATATGTTAATTATAATAAAATCACTAAAGTTAAATGAATAAAAGTTAAGGGTAATTTTAGGATGGGTGACCATATGGGAAGTTAGCATCCTTATCGAATTTTTTCAGGAATCAAGTAAGGGTGTTACAAATATAACTATTAAATCATTAGGTCACTAATTTTGGTGCATATGCATCATATGCACATTTCTCCAATCTTGCCTCTAGTAACTATTAGCCTTGAGTATGCTCAACAAACTAATGTTACTAGCAAAAATGAATCTATTAATATAAATTGAACATATTTGATGTAGCATTAGCTTGAGTATGCTTAACAACCTAATACTGAGAATTTGGTTCCTATTACATTAATGGAAGGCTTGTAAGTCTTTTATTAATTTGAGAGACTTCTTCCATTTAAGTCTCATCATTCATGGGTAGCACGCTTTGGCATGCACATACATATTATTAATTTAATTAATCATGCATTACATTTGAATCCAATTAAAATAAATGATCTAGTTATAGATTTTTTACTACATGGATTTTCTTGAGCTAAAGAAAACTAATTTAGGCCAAGTATAGGTATTAGGCATGAATTACAACCCAAAGAAAAATTAAATAATGATAATAATAAACTACTATGATTAAAATAATTTATTCTTTAGTGCCATCTTCTCTTTTTGCTCCTTACATCTTTTTTCTAATCTAATTCCTATGTAACCTAATTACATAAATTTCTTTAGAATAGAAAATCTCAAGTTACAATTGAGGAAAGTTAGATGAAAAGAGCAATACAATAGAAAAATAAAGAAAAGTAGAGACAGCCAGGCTCTATTTACCAAAACAAAAATACATATAAATGAACAATCCAATTAGTTATTTTACTCCATAGTTAGTCATCGTGTCAAAACATACGCGCTTATATGTAATTTTCAATGCATATAAATACTTGCAATTTTCAATTCCCATATGTTTGAATTTTATCCAATTTTACACATCTTTACAAAATTGACTTTCCATACATGCTTATTTTTGTAAAATTTTAAATATGGCAATAATTATATTAATTCAATTAATCTAAATTAATTCTATATTTAGAAATACTTTCCAATTTGAAAACTATTCTATGAAGGAAACTTTTTCAATCCAATTAAAAAATCGAATTGGAATTTCAACTTATGCTTAAATTCTTGATTTTATTTCAATTATTGATCCAATCAATAATTAATTTATAAATTTAACTATTTAATTCAATTAATTAATTTTCATCAATTCTAGAAGATAATTCCAGAAAATATCTCAAAATTAATTAATTTGAATATTTTATATACTAATATGCCAAAAATCCAATTTTAGCATATATTGATAAATTAATTTGTATTGTTTTGTAAAATAATTAATCCAAATAATTTTAGATCAATTTAGGCAAGAATAAATATATAAAATTACATATAATAACCAATAAAATTAATTCAAATTAATCAACTTAGTCGATCAACTCAAAATTAATTTATTGAATATCATTGTTTCAAATATAATATATGTTCATGCAACTGATACAAAACTATGAATACAATTCATATAAAATCAATTCTAGGGATTCAAAACCTTTAAGTTAACTTCATAATTATAATAATGTTGAAAAAATAGATCTAAAGCTGAATAAAAACAAATCAAATGAAGAAAAATCGTAAAACCCTACTCAAGTTTTTTGTTCTTCTTTAACCAAAATTGTGTTCAATTAATTCTTTTAATTATCAAATAAAATATAATTTTATTAACCTACTCTAGAATTAAAATTTAGACAATTAGGAGCCAAGAAAATTAATTTAAGGCTAAAAAAATTTTTAAAATAACTGAACTAATCAGAGCAACAAAAACCAATTTTGCCTTCTTTTACCAAAAATTATGTTCAATTAATTATTTTAATTATAAAATAAAATTCAATTTTTTTGAGTAAATTTAGAGTTAAATTTTAGGACTTTAGAAATCCAAAAACATGAATTTGGGGTTGGAACTAATTAAAAAAATCAATCGAACAAAAAAGCAACATTAAAATTGATTTTTGCCCTAATTGTGCATCAATTTGGGTTCTTCAAGCATAGTCAATCCCATAGATTCACAAAATAAAAAATAAAAATTATTTCTATCATGTTTTAATATAAATCTAATCATTAGAAAAAAAAATAGAAAAAGCATGAAAAAAGTTCAAGCTAAAAGTAGAAAGTTTAACCACAGCATACCAAAAACTACAAAAGCTTTTAATCTTTCGATAGAACCTAGCTCTAATACTTTTGTTGGTTTTCATGGACTCATGCAGAGCGAAAATTATGCATCCCTTGAACCCCAAATAAGTTTGGATTGTTAAAATATTGAAAACAAAATTTTAAAAGCAATCAGAAGAGAGATTTTACTATTTTCTCAAAAATGATTACTTTTTGCAACTTTTCTTCTCACTAAGTTGTCACAAACCATAATGATCCAAGTTAAAAAAACTTGCAAGGTATCCATACTAGTAGTAAATTCAATGAAAACTCTCAAGGCATAAGAGAATTTTATTTTTATATGCTAGTAAGAAATAAATTTCAAAAAGAAAGAAGAGGCAAAAGAAGTCGAAATTTCGTAGTGTTTTTCACATAAGTAAAGTATTTATACTATATTTAATCCTATTTTAGGTCTAATTATACATCTAATAAACCATTAAAAGGCTGAATAAAATATAGACTTTTAATTAGTTAATTATTTAAAAGGCCTAATACAAGCCTAGTCATCTAAAACCTTTAATTAATATTTTAAGTCTTTATCTTAGGCTCTAAGCACAATTAGACTTTTTCTTTTATTTCTTCTAATTTAATGACATCCAATATCCTTAAATACTCTATATTTTTACCTCATTAATTTTCTCCTATGGGTGTGTAACCACATGAGCTTTCGAAGTATGTTAACAATATAGTACTGAATTAGAGTCTACTGGAATTTAGACTCTATGATTTAATCCTATTAAATCATTATTAATTTTTCATTAATAAATTCACTATTATACAAGTTATAATAGGTGTCTAGCATGCATCATAACTACCTAAGTGTCTAAAAATCAAGTGGTTTAACTTAACACTTCTATATTCAATTACCATGCAATAAATTCCTTTCCCCATCCAATATCTCATCCAAATTTGGATATGGACTTGTGTCAGCTCAATACTTAATTAATTATATCTAATTAAGCCTTAAATACATTATTTTAATGACATTTATTTTATTCCCAAAATTCTCTTGTGAATCCCATTCACATGCCTTTCATTCTACCTAGAGATTCATGAATAAAAATAATCAATTAGAACTATGAGATGAACTCCCTTAAATGATCTAGGGTGGTGAATCCTCTATTAATCACTTAACTATCTTCAAGTACCTCATTTTATACCTAAACTCCTACTTATGATACATCATGGTGAAGTAAAAGCACTAAAGTTAAAGTATAGCACTGGAGACTTAAGATAGTGATCTTAAGTTTAAGGATACTTGCATAACTGAAATGATGAGATCATTTCATTAACATTAGGTCAATTATCCATATAAAGATCTCTTATTAGGTCCCTTATGTACTTATTTCCCAAACAAGCATCTTATGTTAACCTTGAGCATCATCTATGCTCACAACTTATGAAAACTGCTACTTGACCTATGCAAAGAGTATAACATGTGTTAGTCTATCTGCATTAACAGTCTTATTAATACTATGACTGAGGGTAATTTTGGTATTACCATATTTATATACAATAGGCATCTCACATAATGAATCCTTTGTTATTATCTTTGTATTGAGATTATATATTAAGGATTGTATTACATAGTTTAAGATTAATATCAAATAAATGATTGAATCATGAGCACTACATTATGAAATAATGCCAATGTTATTAACAAATGATGTTTACATGTACATGAAAATGCCTTATTACACATATGCTCTAAGGCATACTACTAAAACTCATATCATTCCAAGTATGCAAGCTAATAAATCAACAGTGGTAAGCTACAAAATGCATCTACTAAGGCCCAATAAGAGGCTACTTCTAACACTACATGGCTGGGAACTGTAGTGGTGTGTTCATCTCATAAGGGCGGGCAAGGATAGGAAGTTTATAGGCCTAAACTTACATGCATGAGATTAAAATCAAATTAATCATAAAATAATAGAAAGGGAAAAGTCATAATGGAAGGCATAAAGCCCTTACCAAGACTCTAAAAATAAATCTATGGACACAATGTTAAGATTTGCATGTCTTACATGCCATGTAAAAATCCTAGTACATACAGCCTAAAAATGCACTACCCTAGTCCAACTTGTCAATTGTAGTAGGTATCTTTGCAAGGGCAAAAAGCTCTAGCTCATATTGATGTTTGCATTAGCAAATAACATGGTGTCTAACAGGTATAACATGAAGGATTAGGTGTACTAGTTAATCACTTTAAGAGACTTGGGCATCCATCGTGCCACCAATCATACAAGTTTTAGTGTAATGGATCACTCAAATCTGTCAAAGGGAATAACACCTAGCAACACCTTAACAACATCCACCTGTAGCTTAAGGTATCAAAGACCAATGTCAAAAGGCATGGAATAGCCCAAGCATGGTTCTTAAATAATATACAACTAATCAAAAGGAGTGATCATGAACTCCTTGAAAAATAGATGAAAGGTGTGCATGGTATCCATCCACCTATTGAAGAGAGCTCTTAATATCTAGAGGTCCCTCTTAAACTTATAGCATGCCAAATACTTAATAAAGGTCTCATACCAAGTCAACTTAACTCAACATACCACTATTATGGCTTGAACAACGTGCCCCTATATTTTAGCCATGTCTTCAAGATAATTATAAGCAATGAACTTAATACGACTTATGTATTAACATGTATTTTGATGCATGGTTAATGCTCTTTAGGCTCTCTCTCTTCCAAGATTTTTCTTTTATGTGATACCTCTACCTTCAATATTCAATGATTTCAATGGTAGCAGTAGAATATTCCACCTACAACTGCTCTCTGTAGCTCCCAACAATTACAACTAGGCACTTGTTGTTGTTCTATTAGTTTCTACGGTGGTCCACCTTTTCCCATGATAGCACTTGAGGTCTCAATACCTCATAAAGCCATTCTCCATTTCCCTTCCCCCTCTCTCAAAAAACCTGATACCCTACTCCTTTACAACATCCTGAATTTATTTTTTTCTTTTGTTACCAAAGCCAAACCATTTCCTATCTTTTTTATTTGTTAATCGAATTAAGCTCTTTTCCACCTATAGTTCTTATTCTTATTGGCTCTTTTATTTACATCCCTAAATTCCTTTCCTTATTTACTTTTAATTATTTTTTAAATAATCATTTCACTCATGTAATCCTAAACACTCTCAATTAAATTTAGAAAGTCAACTGAATTCAATAAGGTTAAGTTTAGCTAACATTTAATCTTCTTCCATATTTCATGTTAATGTAGTTAAGCTCATAGTTATATACAATTCCCTTAAATACTTCCCCTTTGATTGCTTGTTGCCCTAATAGTATAATTGAATTCTAGAGTTCAACTTAGGTTAACTAAATTAAACAACCTTTAGGGTATCACAATTCTCCCCCACTTAGGCTATTTCATCCTCAAAATAGAATTGTGGTTCTTGTCCCAACAATAAAGGGTGCCATCACTTTCAACTTTTGTAAAACCCTCTAATACCCTATCAAATCCTTAAATGTCCTACATAGGTACTTTAATCTCCTTACCATAAACTAGAAGTAGATTACCTTCTAATTAATCTGGAAGAATCCTTAATTTCTATCTGGTCATACCACAACCATTTCCTAAAAGTATTTCTTAAAGCATATAAGCATTTGGATAATTAAGATTTATATAATATCCAAAAACTATGTTATGGAAAATCATATTATTTCATAACTTTATGTTCTAGTCTAAAATAAACCTTTTCAATATAGCATAAAATAAGGCTACTTACTTAGTCCTTCTTTCTGTTATGGGAGCTTGCTGAGTGTCTGAGAACATTTTTATATGTATGCAGATAGTCTTGCTAGAATCATTTGGTGTAACTTGAATCAATATATATATATACAATTATATAACATAAACATACTCTTTAACATGTAACTTATGTTCCTAAGACAATATACCTGCTCTAATACCACTCTATAAAATCCCCTTACTAGATACAATTGGTATTCGAAGGAAGCGCTATTATTTAGCTTATACTTAGGATTAACAAGATTATGGTTTACTTAATTAACCTCGCTTTTAGGACAGACTAACTCTAGTGATGACACATAGAGTTCTATTTTCAAAAAGTTAATGACCCAGAACAAAATTTTGACAGCATAATGGTTGTCTAGAGGCCTACCTAAAAATTTATAACTGTAAAAGGACATTTCTATATCATGAAATAATTCTTCAACAATAATTCAAAAATGACTATCACAACATTAATCATGTAACACCTACGTCATGTTAACACAACTTCAAGTCTATCACTCCTTGTAATGAACTCAAAGACACAACTAAGCTCTCTTCTAGAAAGGAAAAGTGGTATAGGGACTCTTCTAACCTAAGTCTTGACCATCTGTACCCTACTACACTAATGCATCTTATACTAAACCACTCCCACTACATGACATGACATACATATATGATTATATAATAAATAATTCACCATTATGCATATCATACGTATAATTTTTACATCCTAAGATAAATTAAGGTTGTTAACTATCTACTATGTCAAGGCATATTACAATTCTGGGCAAGACTGCTTAGCATGGTATCATGTATCCTTTTCATCATTTCCCCATAACCTGAATATAAGATAAGATCTTGTCAATATCCTATTAACATTTAGTCAGCACCTTTAACAACCAAGATATCTTGTTGGTGGTGTAATATGTGCATATGAGTATTTAAATATAATAAAAATTTAGTTATGCATGTAGCTGTGCTAGTGTTCACATCAATAACTTTAAGTGTGTATTGTGCACTAACTTTCATAGCTTAGTTTAAGTGTTTTATCCTTAGTCTAGTGTTAAGCATTTCCATGTTATGTAAATGTTAGTTGTATGCAAGCTATTTCTAATTCTTACACGCTATCATATATTACTTGCCTTACTTATATGTCTTCCATCTACTAAAATATATATGTATATTTTGTGTACTAATGGCATACATTCCTTTAGCTATTATTAATAGTTAACAATCACTTCTTGCTAGAAGAACTTCATATTAATAATTATTTTGTAATGTTATATGTATAACTATACCATACTATGGTTAGTGAATTATGTAATTGTAATTCTAATAACTTATTCATATTTCATGTTATGGCATATCTCATGATTCACTACATCTTTGTTATACTGTAACTCATAGATCTAGTACCTTTAACTCTAAAGATTTATACATATGTCATGTCATAACATGTTTCCTGATTGTCGATTAACTTTATTTCTATCTAATAATATTGCTCAAACTTAGCACAATTTATATAAATATAGCCTTTGGTAATTCACCCCCAAGATAACCCTAAAAAAGGGTAAATTGGCTGAAAAAGATTGTAAATTGTACATTAGTGACAAGAATGGGCTCACCCATTGGCCTGCCACCTCTATACTATAAACTAAAAAGTATCTGTAGTCTCAACCACTATTAATTGTAAATAGCTCATATGGCACTTATGCCGAGCTACAACTGTTGTAAATCTACTTAAAATCACTCTTGGCATGCTAAAGCTACCCTATCCTAGATTCTATAAAGTTTTACCACATGCTCTTATTTAAATTATCTAGGTGCCTTGTGCTATGTTATTTTACTATCCTACTGACATGTACTATGCAAAAACATAGTTCATGCATTAGGCTTACAAGATCTACTATGGTGAGCTGCCTTTCTTATTTTAAAAGAACTTAAGATTATATCTCAAGATTCACAAGCATAACTGAGTTTTTAATTCATCATTATAACACTAAACTCATGTTATGCATTTTATTATACCTCTATAGGGGGTGTATATGTGTGTGTGTGTGTATGTATACATACTCTAGCAATGCATTATGCTAAGACATTGTATTTCATTGTATCATCATGTTGCATATGCTCGGCTCATGTTATATGCCTATACTATATCATCATAAACATTTAAAAGAATCACTAACAGAATTGTTCATGTCAAGTATACATTAATAAATTGAATAGCACTTTTCATGTAAAAAGTTAAGCTTACTAATCTATATGCCTAGTAGAAGAAACAATCTGAGAACAAGGAATTAACACAAAAACAAACTAGTCAAATTCAATTACAAAGTTTAGGTTAAAACAAAACTTCACTCTATTCCTATTAAATATGATACATCTATGACATCTAGGTTTTACTTCATTCACTAAATAAAGATTTAAATTATATTCTCAATTCCTCATGCATAGCCTAAAATATTATTTACTCACAATGAACATTATATTTCTTTATTTCTATCCACAACACTAACTATTCAGTTATACTATCACATTATATTTGTTAAGGTTTCTCAATTTTATAACTTCTAACTTTATTTTCTTCTCGGTAACTTAGTGTTTTAGAGCTATAGTGTTTCAACTATATAAAACCAGCATGTATATATAACCTATACCTAAGCCTTTAAATGGGTGGACATGATTATCATATTGAGTTGGTTGTGCCTATGGGAGTTTATTACATCTAACAGAGATTAGGGATATTAATTATGAGAGTTAACTTTATTCACATTACACTAAAGTATTAATCTAACCCATGAAATTAAGAGGTAAAGAGGTACATACCTTCCCGTTGAACAAAAATTATAGTCTCAAAATGGAACTAGCAATATAAACATATTGGTTAAACTGGTTATATAAACTTGTATGGGTACCCTTATCCCAATCTATATTCTAAAATCATATGTGCTCAAGAGATGTTGGTTAAACACTGGCAGATTTACTCATAATATATGGGTATGTAATTAACCTATTATTTATCAACCTAGTTCCAACTGCTTATATATAATCATCATACTTATCATTTCACTGCTATCTTTATAGCTATAGTTTCATGTATCCTCATCTGCCATTACATGTTGCATTCCTATACCTATATTGGTTCCATTCTAACCGTATATTTGCTAACATGGTTGATTGCTTTATTAATCCATTTCCTCATTTCTTATAATATAACTACTACAACTTACATACACTGTTTGATTACTTCAAGCATACTCAAAAATGCCCCTTTACTAATCTAGTTTAGAGATGAATCTCTACTATTAGCTCACATTCCTTTACTTTACACATAACCTAGAAAAAGTCCTTACTTTCTATCTGATACTCTCTCATTCCATCCTACGAAGTGCAGTTACCTTTCCACAATATTAGTGCAGATTATCCTTTATATATCTTTTTATAGATACATTCATACCTGCAGTTCACACCCCTGTATAGTTTACTACCACTTAACCCCATATATGTTCTGCAACTACTACCTATAAACTAGGGAAATTCTTATGGATGACTAAAACTCAACCCTACATACATGGAGTTTTCCCTGCTTGCAAAGCTAAAACCAAGTTTCAATTTACTACATTTAATAGTTCTGTGACTTGTTCTCCCATCTAAAACTATTGGAATTACTCTGACTCTTATTTAAAATAGTCATTACATATATGAAAATAATTACACAATCATATAAGACCTCATATCTCTATCCGACTCACATGTTGTAGACATAGATTATCTATGATCATATAATTTTGCTTTGCATTTCCCAATAGCATATACCTAGTTAAATACCTCTTTATTCATTCACCTGATTGCCCTCATCTCTAGAATTCCTATTTACACATGCAATCATTTATGTAACCCATCAAAGTTTCTCTAAATCATGTACTGGGCCTAATAGTCACCAACCAAAAGTAAAATTAAATCCCCTAATCCGATTGTTTATACATCACAAACTTTAATTCACATAGAGCTCCAATGTGTAACTAACATCCATAAGCCATTTACTCAATAATAATACCCCCTATTCCTACAAAAATTCCTCTGAATTTCTATCTATTAAATTTTTATTCATTATAATTAGATAGGTAATCAATCTACAAGACATATAATTACAGACAACTAACAACTTCAAAGAAATCCTTACTATCTCGACTCGCTCTTCCTAACTATTCACTCATGCATGGTAACTTAAACAATTTTCATGGAATTTTATACTGAGAAATTAAAATTCATACCTAGTTTAAGGCCTAAAATCAAATCCCTCCCTCCCCCATTTGGAATAGCTGCCCTGTTGCAGCAGTTGTTGTAGCACCTACTGCCTACGGCTGCTATGCTTTAGTACGCTAGTAGCAGTATTGCCCTACTATAATAGCAATAGCTACTAACTGCTATCTGCTATTAATTCCAACCTCTATTACTTCTTCTCTGAAGTCCTGCTATCACAAAACACCACCTCTACTACCTAAGGCATTATAACAATCATTCCCTTTGCAATTTCCTTCTCTACATCTCATGTTGCTGGTTAACACTCTCTAAGCTCCTTCTTCTAAGCTTTTTCTTTTGCTTGATGCCTCTAGCCTCCAATATTTAGTGATTTTAATGGTAGCAATGGATAACTCCACTCTCTACTGCTCTCGATTATTTATAGCTGGGTACTCAGTGTCGTTCCACTAGATTCTATAACGGTTCACCTTTTCCCATGATAGCACTTTAGGTCTCAGTATCACGTGAAGAGGTTCTCTATTTTCCTTCCCCCTCTCTCAAAAAAAAACCTAATGCCCTACTCCTTTGCGTCATCTTAAATTTTTTTTTCTTTTACTGCCAAACCCAAACCATTTCCTATCCTTTTTATTTGTTAATTGAATTAAGCTCTTTTCCACCCATAGTCCTTATTCTTATTGGCTCTTTTATTTACATTCCTAAATTCCTTTCCTTGTTTACTTACTTTTAATTATTTTCTAAATAACCATTTCATTTTTGCAATCCCAAATACTCTCAATTAAATTTAGAAAGTTAAATCACTTTTAATCTTATTTCTTATTACTTGTTAATTCAGTTAGGCTCATAGTTATGTATGTTTCCCTTAAATACTTCCCTTTGATTACTTGCTACCCTAATATTACAATTGAATTTCAGAGTTCAACTTGGGTTAACTAAATAGAATAACCTTTGGGGTATTATAGGCTACTGCACTTGCATGGTATAGTGGCCTTATAGACCTTACAGTTGTTATATTAGCCTATAGGTGCCGAAGCATCCTAACAGCTATTATCTATCCCTAGTTGACTGGTCAACTTATCCAGTCTAAACTATTTAGCTCATATGGGCTTTCACCATATTCCATTTGAATACATACATGTTTACTTAATTTGTATATATTTTTATATTCCTTACTTTATGTGTGATCCCATTCAATTATCCCAGTTCCTTTATTCTTTAGTCATTTTTTTCTTACTTATATAGTTTACATTTAGCATACATTAATAAGTTAAGTGAACAATTTATTATTAAGCCATAAATAATCATTATTCTTACACCATATAGTCTACAACACCTTTTACTTGATCCAATCGCCAGACCCAAATAAGAGATGCGCACACAAATGTGTTATCTGAACTCTCATACAATTTTAACTCATTTAAAACATAATTTAAAATATTGTTAATAAAACTAGTCTTTATAAAAATATGGGTTAACAAAAACTTTTTAGAATTCTAAGTTCAATTCACAATTGAGAATTTTCATGCCAAAAATCTAGTAGCATCATGGCTGTATCGAGACACTAACCTAAATATGAATAGTAACTAGCACAATAAAACACACTTCTATAAACATTTTCAACTCATTTCATAACTCTTATGATCCTTTTAATCACCCCAATCAATCAATAATCTCAACAACACAAACCAAGTATCAAAAATAACATCATACAATTAATACAATTTAAAAATCAACTTTAAATAAGTTACAAACATTTTAAATCCAAAAATTGACATTTACATTTATCTTAGGCCTATTTTTCCCAAAAATTACATCATATGAGTGCTTTACAACTATACAACATCATAACTTAGATATATGTACCAAAAATATACCATAAGAATCACCTTTTCTTGATAATCTTGATGATCCAAGGCTGTGGCTCAAACTGTCTCATTACCTACGCATCATAAAGATAGACAATACGCTAAGTAATAGCTTAGTGGTGTAATTGATATAACTTGTGTAATTATACCATATAACATCATACATTAATATGTGAAATATAATAATTCAGATAATTACATGATATGCAGATTTAAACATATATACATATATGGATAACACGGCATAACACATATACATAACGCATTATAAAGTAAAGTACCATTCATAATGTCATACATCATTCATATTGTCATACATCATATAAACCATATTCATTAGCCATTATTGTCCATTTATTAAGCCTATACTCAAGGAAACAAATGCACTATAGATAATAGAGTATCAATAGACCACCTATGCTATCGGAACCACATAGGCTCTATATGTATCAGACTTGAAGGTCAATAAATAGATTTAAAGATTAAACACATTAGACCTGAAAGTCACAAATCATCATAAGACTCGAAGGTCAAACATATGGTTAGCCAGTATGACCTTTATAAACTCGTAATTCTATCTACCAATGT
>CANXYI010347679.1:0-19254 GCA_948208565.1 Hura crepitans | reverse complement strand
CATACCTAAAGTAGAATGGGTTAGAAGTAGATATAAGCAGTTGACATTAATTGATGAAAAATGGGTTAAATCTTTCTATCACATGCAATTGTACCAGAAGAGGGTTATAAGAGCTTACAACAAGAAAGTCAAGCCCAAAACCATATGATAAGGTGATTTAGTGCTCAAACAAATGATACCATTATTATCAAATCCTAGGTGAAAATTCAAACCCAATTAGGAAGGTCTATATATGGTCAAAAAGTGCTCAAGCATGGGGGCATCAAAATCTTAGATTTAGAGGGTAATGAATTCTTAGAACCAGTCAATGTAGACAGGCTAAAGAAGTACTTCTATTAAAAAATAAATAAATAAATAAAAAGGTTCGCTAAGATGAAAACTTAAATAGGGTGATTTAGGCAAAAGTTAGGACACCTCGATGAGGTGAAAACCCAATGAGGCACTTCATGCAAAAGTTAGGGGATTAGAGAGAAAATGTCCAATCAAGAAAACCTTTTTTTAAAGCTAATTAGTAACGGTAGTATTATCAATGGAAATTAATACATTTGCCAAGATTAATAGGTTTAGTCTTAAATGCAGTTGATGATAAAAATGCTTTAGTTTTGATCCTTGATATTCAAATTCCCATTTATGAAGGGGTCATACAAGTAACTAAATTCTACATATATTGTTTCTTTTCAGAATTAGGAATATTGTCCTCATTCTTCCTTTTCAATACTAATGATCTATTGTCATTAGCATTGCTTAAGATCCACTCATTGTGGGATTCATTTATTACCACAAGTTAGGGAAAGAGTGTAGGAAGTGACGAGTTAAAAGGCCATCAAGGAATCCCAGAGGCTCGGTAGGTATCCTTTACACTAAACTAAATTGCTGCAAAATGCATGAGGGAATATAAAAGGTACCATATCTTAATCCAATTAAGGGAACACAACCAGCATGGCAAGATAAGGTAAAATGGCTGATCTTCCACCAATGACATCTCCATTACACTGTAATAACTGAGCCAAGCCATGAAAGCCACTGGTCAAAGGAGTCAAACTTCATTGTAAGCTTTCTCTCACAATGATGGCGTGAGCCATACTTCGCCTAAAGTCTTTCGGGTGGAGGAATGAGCAGTCTCAGGTCCTCTTGTAGCCAAATCTAAAAAAAGAGTCATTAGGTTGGAAAATTCATAAAGGACCACCTAAGCAAAAATTAGGTAGACCTGCTAATGGGAAAACCATTAAAAGAGTACTAGGCAAAAATTAGGGTCATAACAAAGTAAAAATTCATGACATATACCTACAGAAGAAGTGGACTCCCAGCCATGAAATCAATGTCTCCTTTCATTAATGCATTTAAGCCTCGGATGATTTTAGCTAGAAAAACACTAAAAGGATTATAGCCATAACAGATTACAGTCAAAAGTTAAAGAATTTTGAAATCGCAACACTCATCACGGGAAGTATCAATAAGCCAATTTGCAAGAAGGCATAACAGGATACACTTCACCCATTCCACTGAGTCAATAGGGATTTGATGGGCACGGTCTAGGATCACTTGTAGAGAAATCAGGCCTACCCCTGACACTATTTTACGAGCCATGAGTGAAGAAAAACCCAAAGCAAGAACAATATCCAGAGGGTAACGGTCCTTAAAAGAAGGCAAGGCTAAACGGGTAAAATGAGTAATTTTGCACTCTAAAATGGCAGCAAGTTCTTCTAAGGTTCGACAAATTTCTTGCTAACCAAAGATGAAGACATGGAAGATAGGTTCCTAGTGCCACACTGCAGCATTTAAGAAGTCGGGGTCAATCCGAACTTTCCTCGAAAACCTAAGAGCAGAAAAAGGGGCAAGAATGGGGGAGGCCTAAGAGGTCTTTAACTCTAAAATCATATACAACTCTAGACAAAAAAAGAGACATGATGAGAGTACAGGGTAAGAGAATCAAAAGAGGGGCATTTATAAGCCAAGAAATCCCATTCCTTTTCCTATCAAGAATATGAGTCCAAAACACATGAGGAAGTCCACAAGAACTAAAAAAGAGATGTTCGCGCCATCACCACACGGAGTCCGTGACTACATCTAGGTAGTGTCTACTCGAACTAAGTTAACCAAGTTTGCTCGGACCAAAATGATCCTTTTAGGTCTGCACGGACTAAAGCAACATAAGTTTATACAAGTGCACGAGAGAAAAAGAAAGCATCTAAGATTAAATAAAAGTCAAAGATAAATGTGCTTAGAAGAAAAATTAAAGTGTGCATACAGATTTCAAAATTATGGAAATAGGAAATGACAATTCCTGCCCCTAACCAAGGGAGGGGGAATAGCTCACATGCTACTCCCTACACAACAACTAAAAAAAAGAAGAAAAAAAGGAGGGGGTGCCTCCTAGCCTACTCCTCAAAGTTATCTTCATCCTCTGTGTCCTAATCCTCAAAGAGATTACCAGCTTCTCAGCCACCTTATAGGCCCTAATCTTCCCATAGGCCTCATGTAGGTAGCCACCTACCTTGATAGCTCATTCTATAAAAAAAAGTGAAGGATTAATGTAGCATAGCACATGTAACATACATAACATGCATGACATGTAACATACATAACATGTAACATACACACACATGTAATATACATGACATGCACAACATACATACACATGCATAACATGTATAATGTACATGCATAGGTAACATATACAATGTAGCATAGCACATGTAACATAAATACACAAGTAATATACATAACATACATGACATGTAACATATATACACATGTAATATACATGACATGCGTAGCATACATACACATACATAACATGTATAATGTATATGCATAGGTAACATACATAATGTAGCATAGCACATGTAACATACATAACGTGCACGACATGTAACATACATAACCTGCACGTCATGTAACATACATACACATGTAATATACATGACATGCACAGCATACATATATATACATAACATGTATAATATACATACATAGGTAACATATACAATGTATATGACATACATAACATACATAGACATATAACACACATGACATACATGACATACACCAAATTGACCAGGACAGGAAAGTTAACTCGAGTCTCATCTATTATGGCCCTTCTGAATACCTCTACAACTTAGGCAATCCTCTCCACTGAAGCCTTCTTCACCTAATCAGAGGAAAGAAATATAAGGTACATGCAATGAGAAGATTCCAGTGATGTAAGTAGTTAAACCAATAGCCTCACCAATGTCGTATTCTCGGGCTCAAAGGCCACTAACCAGTTCTCTTCTATGTGAAGCTTAACAGAAGATGGCTTCTCGTCAATGTCATAGTGCATGTAGCTTAACTCTGGGACATCCACCAGAGTCCCTATCACTTTGCCAGGCAAAGGCATCAGACTAGGGGATAGACCTAAAGCTCTACTATGAGCAAGGGGAGACGAGAACTGAGAGCCAGGAGAGCTAAGAGCAATTTTGGGCTGCTTACTCGAGGAGGATGGGCCAACCTCAAGGGCAATAGTAGGTTATAACACCACACATGCAAGTTCGAAAATGTCATAGAAAGCAATCAAAATACAAGAAACTCACCTGAGGTGGCACAATTCCTGATGTATAAGGGACCTGTGGAAGCAAATGAGCCAAAGCCTAAGAAGCGTAGCCTGCATTGCTATCCTTTACTAAAGTGGCCCTGGGTTTCCCATAATCATCCCTTGCATAAACTCCAGGTCATCAATATACCTTCCAAATAGCATTGAGTCTGAAGGATTCAAATGAATAAGGCGAATGTCAGGACCTAAATGCCAGCTAACCACCCTCTCTCCTAAAAACTAGCAGTACATGTCTAGAGTGGTCAGTAGTAAATGATAAAAGGACAAGCCCCTAATGAAGCATATAGAAGGACGCAACTCGTAAATGGGAAAGACCTACCAAGCAAAATCAATATGTATAAGTAAGAGTTAGCTACATATTAATAAACACTAATAGAAATTTTCTTTGTGTAGGAAATACTCATATCAGTCCAAGTCCAGGAGCTAAAGTACTACTGATGTAGCATCAAGGAGGCCGCATTCCATAGGCTAGAGGTAGATCGCACCCACTTATCCATCCCTAGATAGTGGCGAGGTACGTCTAACTCATAAGGGCAAGCCAGTAAATGGAGCTTATAAGCCCATACCTAAAAACAATAAGAAATAAGGTCACCAATAAAATCCTAAAGAAAAGGGCACAAATGAAAAGTGGAATGGCTTACCAAGATACCTAACACAAAGCCCTAAACAGAGCAGTGGCTCTTCTGAGTTCACACGACCATGTCAAGGCTCCAGAACATCCATCCGAAATAAGAGCGGCACCAGTTCCAATTGCCTATCTTGTCGACCTTTTTTAAGACCGAAAGGAAGCTCCAGCTCACGATACTGTTGGCGTTGGCAAATAAGGTGGTGCCCATCAAGTATAGCATGAAACAACGAGTGTACTGGTCTACCTATAATTCACTTAAGGGTGATTCTTCCCCCCATCTCTCCTATAGATCCATATAGTGGATGTTGCCAGCCCTGTCTTAAGGGACGAACCCTAGTAATTCCTTCACCTCCTAGAGTTGCAAGGATGGATATTGATAGCAAGCATCAAAGGCAATTGTGTGGCTGATGCAGGGAGCCCTAATGATAAATGCCCAGTCAAAGGGTGTGATCATCATCTCACTAAAAGGTAGATAGAAGGTGTGGGTGGTATCCATCCACCTATCTAATAGTGCCCTTAATGCTTACAAATCACGATGAGAATCCCCACTCATAAGGTGATCAAGGAAAGTTTGGAAGCTGATTATACAAACTCTATTCTTTACCACCACTGGCATGGTGGAAAACCATTGTTGAGGACTAGACAAAGTGCCCCCACATTTTAGGTACATCTGTAAGACAAATAAAGTATAAGTTAATAAAAGTTTTCATAGACTTATATTTTAAATAAAGGTTTGCACGAACATAGAAAAGCAAGCAAGACTAGTCCGCACGAACCTTATTTACAAGATACAGGAAAGTCCGCACGGATATCAAATAGAGTAAAAAATGGTCAAACACAAGTCCATACAGACATCAAACAAGGTTAAAAATAGTCAACAACAAGTTTGCACGGACTTTAAAACGTAGAGCATCTAGAATGATCACATGATAAGTTTTAGAAATAAAGATGAACACTAGGTCCACACGAACCAACTTTCTTAGAGATCTAAGTCTGCATGGACCTATCGTGCCCTAGCCTACTTAGTCCATACAGATTTATCAAACCAGAGAATTCTCAAAAGCATGAAAACACAAAGAAACTCAATCGAAATGGATAGAAAACACATAAGAAACAAAGAACACACTTGAGGATACACTTCAGAGCTAGCATGGTGTCCCAAATCTACCAAAATCAAAATTAAATCACCAAATGTCACCCTATTGATAGGTGCGATGTTCCTAGGCTAGTTAATGGTGAAAGAAGGGATGAAACCAACTTGAGTTAGCATAGAGATATCTTCTAGAGGAGGAGGAGAAGGTTTAGATCTCCTCTTAATGGAAAGAGGATCATGGTGAGAGCCTCCTCACCATTCAAAGAGGATAAATTAGAGGCACTACCAATGTAAGAAGCCATAGCTGAGTGGTTTATTAAAGCAAAAAGAGTAAGAGAAGAAGACTAGAAAGAATACAAATGAAAAATGAGGGGGAAAAGGGACGGTTATATCTCTAACATGATAGGTCTGCACAGACCTCTACGGGGTTGGTCCGCACGGACCATGTCTCTACTAAGTCCATACGGACCTCATTTTTGATAGTCTGTAAGAGTCAGGCACAACATAAATCTACACAGACTCCAATTAAGATTGGTTCGCATGGACTATGACCAATAAAGTCTACACGAACCTTTGGCTACCAAAATTCAAAAGAGCTAGAGATAAAAAGAAATGCCTCTTAAAGGTCAAACTTACTAGCTTTATAATTAAACTAACATTTCATTTCTTATTTGTAGGATCAACTTACAGTTCGATTTATAACCTTAGATCAGTTACAAAGTTCAATCCAAAGATCATAAATCAACCCTGAGTTCAATTCTCTAATTATGGATCAACCCCAAGTTTAATCCATAGATCATTAATCAACCCTGAATTCAATTCTCTAATTTTGGATCAATGCTAAGTTCAATCTATTCTCTAGGTTTAGCCTCGTAAGCCAATCCATCCTCCGAGTTCAGCCTCGTAAGCTAATTTATAATTAGTGTTGAAGTCTACATTAAAGCCCGCTCAGCAATAGCATGAGTAGAACAAGCTGACAGGTAAGTATCCCTTACTTAAATACTTTGCTATGTACTATTGATACATAGCATACACCAACGTGGGGGCAACTATAGACACCTTACCTTGACCTATAATGATAGCCTGAGATAAACTCTCAAGCATAGCACAAAGCCATTAAGAGGTAGGTCTGCACGGACCTACTGGCCATGTCTGCATGGACTAACTATGAGAACAGGCCAAAGCCTAACCCATGAGGACCATGGACCATCATACCACAAAGCTTAGTCCACATGGACTAGTACAAATAAGTCCATATGGACTTGTCAATGGAAAAGCACTTCGGAGTTAGAATCTTGCCTATTTAGTCCAAAAGCTAGAATCCTATAGGGATTAGGACTCCTTTTAGACTAATAGAAGGAAAAACCTAAAAAAAGAAGTATAAATACTTCTCTACATCAATAGAAAGGGGTTCAAAAATTAGAATAAGAAAAGACACACATTCCAATAGTGGGAAACACTAGGGAGCTTAGAAGGCTTGATCTAGGAAAGGTCTTAGCCATCTTCACCTAAATCCTAAGGCTTTTATGCTAGTGTTTAAAGAGATCCCTTGTCCAGGTAATATCTGAGGTCTATTGAAAGACTCCTTAATGTCTTGTAGGCCTATAATCTATAAAATTGATGCATAAGTGAGGTGATACTTTGTTATCTCAACTCCTATTTATGATAATTAGGCCAATTGTATTGATATATAGAATGTGAGATTGATCCTTATAGTTAATGTTTTAGCATGTCACATGATGTTAATCGTCACTACATAAATCTGACTATATTCATGCTTAGGTCTACATGGACTTAGTACCTTTAGACACAAGTATATAAGTTAGTCCGCACAGCCTTCTTTCCTTTATGAGAATTTGATAACTTGGTCCGTATGGACCTATATCCAATAAACATGATTCTTCATTCTAATAGTACTCTGTTATATGCTAGTTGATTGATTTGACTTACTATGATCATGCATTAATATTAAAAGCATGTGATTATGTACATGAGATAGGAAAATAGTCTGCGTGGACTCCCTAACATAAGGGTTGTATGTCCGTATGGACCTATGTGCAATGAGTTGTATGATGATCCTCGGCATATGCTTTGCTTACATAATCAATGGCCTTTAATTCGATTATCTTAAATGTGTCCATGTTCTATTTATCATCTGTCAATGATCTCGATCTAACCTCTTTGGCCTTAGTGTCCTCTGAGTTGTCAATTAGGTTCTCTTATTGGAATGAAAGATGGAACGGACCCCATTCCTCCCTGACGATGGTCCACACGGACTAACAGTCGACCTCTTAGACATCCGCACGAACCTAACAACATAGAAGCGGGACCATTTGAGGACTATAATTCATCTTTTTGGTTTTGTACTATTTACACCTTATTATTTATTTTGGAGTTGTAATAGTTAGAAAATAACTTGTTTTACATATTAAACCCTAACCTAACATCAAAATAGCTTTCTATATAATTAATTGGCATTTTCTAACAAAAATGGACTTTTATTTCTTTAATCAAAAGTCACATAAAAAATGCATTTTAATAAAGGCCAATCTCTTAAAGATGGGAGTTGGGTAGCTACCGCCAATTCCTATGGAATTACAGGTAGTTGTCAAGACAATTAACAAATAATGAATGACCCATTTTCTAGATGTATGATATACATTACTATATTATTTAAATATTGCAACTTACTTTTAATACATGTAAAGGTTATGTAATTTAAATTAAGAATAACGTGTGCTTGAATGATAAAAGATTGATAAAAGTTACAATATACATGAACAACATATTATTGGGGCATAAATAAGATCTAAAATTTCAAACCTTTTTGGTATAAAAGATCAGAGGTCCTAGTGTAGAGGCCAAGTGGTGACTCCACTAACCACTCTCATCCCCGATAAAAATATCATAATCTCTACACTATCGAATGGTGTAAATGAAAAAGCTATCGAATGGTGTGAATGCCAAGCCACCGAATGGTACGAATGTTAAGCCACCGAATTATGCAAATTCCAAGCCATGAAATGGTGCCAATGCCAAGCCATCAAATGGTGCAAATACCAAGACATGAAAACATGCAACAAGTTTGATCATAAAGGTGCAAGATAACAACCTGTATCATGCAAACATGATAACAGTAAGCTAGATCATGAAAAGTTAAAAACAAAAAAACTTTAGGTATGTTACTATGTCTCAAGTATTTTAATGTGCACTATTGCTTTAGCATTTCATAGCAAACACAAAAGTTGGGCAACTATAGACACCTAGATTTTGCCCTATGATTATAACTAGAGATAAGCTTTTAAGTAATGGCACTGACCCTTAGGAAGCCAGTCCGTACGGACCTATTTTAGCTTGTGAGATATGGTCTATATAGACATACTCTACCTAGGTTTGTACTAGCCTAATCCTTTCTATTAAGCCCATAACCCATGGTCTACATAGAAAAAGTCCAAGCCAATGTCTACATGGACTAACTTAAACCCAAGACTTAGCCTAAAGCCTATGGACTAGTAGAAAAACCCATAACATAAGTTTGTACAGACTAAGCTATCCATGTTCGCATGGACTTGTCGATGAAAAGCTTCTAAAAGCATGGAATTCCTATCCAGACTATGTCTGCCAATCCTATAATGATTCTATCACTTTTGGATGGGAGACCCTTCATCCTAACCTTATAAATACCCCTTTTTGGGTATAAATAGAAGGAAGCAATTAGAGAAATTGAAGGCAATTTCTTGAGTAGCTAAACACCCTTTTTAAAAGTTCAAGTAAAAACTCCGACCAAGATATGATCTATTAGTCCATTAGCCCTCACTTAAATCAATTTTCTTGTAGACCTCTATAATTTGTGCCATTGTTTAAGAGTTTAATCACAAGGTAAGATTTGAGGCCTCTTACTAAATATTAGTACATCCATTTACTATTTATATGGGCATGTGATCTCCTATGATTAGCCATCTATGAAATGGTCTTTAGTGATCCCCATATTAGTCATAGGAGTAGGCCACCATTATAAACTACTCTATTGTGTGTAAATAGAATCTTAGCATGTTATAATTATTCTATTACCTTGATTATTAATACACCGACTATACTGTGAGCATGCATTTGTCTATATAGACTCCCTCTTATGAGGAACGTAGTCTACATAGACCTAAATCCATTTCTATTTTGGTCAATCATTATGAATTATGCTTGTCATATATCATGTTTGTATACGCGCACGTTGACATTTCCCTTGACTGACATGTAGTTTGCATAGACTCCTTTTCACAAAGAAGGTAGTCCATCTGGACTTACATCCATGACCTTGAATCTGCCTATATGTCCACTCATATGCCATTTATGAATGGTAATGTTTATGCTGCTCGATAAATACCTTATGACATGAATCATGATGCATTCACATTCATGATATGTTGTTTAATGATATTATCCTTTTTGAGGTCTTCATGGGCCATTGTTTGTTATTTCTAACTTATTTCCTTAAGATGGTTGCAAGTAACTATTCTGCTCGAAGTAGGAAATCCAAACGAACCTAGTCTATCGCACTGGCATTAGTCCATATAGACATATGTCAGAGTATTATGGAATCTACATGGATCTAACATCACACAGGTGGGACAAGCTTTATGTTATAGACTATTTCCATTGGTTTTGTACCTATTATATCTTTTAGTTTTATTTTGGGTTGTAATAGGTAATTAAGTAACTCATTTTACACGCTAAAAGCATAACTTCACATCAAATGATTTTCTAACTAATTAATTGGTGTTTTCATAATAAAATGGATTTGAGTTTTCCTTAATCAAAAGTCATGTTAAAATGTATTTTAATAAAGGCTAATCACTTAAAGATGGGAGTTGGGCAATTATCACCAATTCCTCTAGAATTACGGGTAATTGTTAGGTCATATCACAACTAATCAACAACTTAATTTTTGGATTACAATATACTTGTTATATGCTCTAAATACTATGATTTACTCTTTCTAAGTGAAAAGGAGACATAACTACTTTAAATAAAATGAATGCTTACTTGATATGAGATTGATAAATATTACAATATATAAATAAGGTATATAAAATACAGTATAAATAAGATCTAAATTTTGAACCTTTCTGGTATAGAAGATCAGAGGTATTGGTGTATATGCCAGATGGCAACTTGTAAAATACTAAACCACTCTCATCCTCAGTAAAAATAAAATTATTTTCTCTACACAAAGTAACTAGTGTAACAAAATTTAGAAAAGAGAATTTTGATACATATAATGGAAAATTTTAGCCTTTATAGATTTTTAATTAAAATTACATGCCCATACCTATAAGATAAAAACCAAACTAGATAATGGGATGACATAATGCCTAAAGGTCTAAGATAATGCCTGAAGGCCTAAAATATATGTACCCAAAGGTACCCAAGATAATTGTACCCTAAAGCACCCAAGATAGTTGTACCTAAAGGCACCCACGATAAATACACTCAAAGGCACCTAGCAATTGCTCTATATTCACTAATTGATTGATCAACCTATCCAACCTTGGTTATCTGATAACATAGGCATTATTATTTATTGTTCATTATATAATTAATTCATTTATACATATGTTACACTTTTATCAATATTACTCATAAATCTAAGATCACACATATATTGCATATAAGCTTGTCATATTTATCTACATGTGTTGATTATGTAATTCAGAACATATCTAAGAGATTAAAAGAATGTATAAGGCTATTCAGCGAAACCAAAATTAAAAACCCCATATGTGCATTCTCATATAAACATACATGTCTATAATAACATAATAAGCATAACTTTCCTAAGTGTTAGCCTACTAGCCATTATCATAAACAAAAATGTAACCATTTAGCATCTCTTGAATATACATGCACTTAAAGCACAACAGCCACAGCTTAAGGCATATTTCATTACACTAAAGCCCAAAATTTGGAATTAATGCCATTGAAGGTTTTGGCCACTACTCATATAACCTTTACAAGATATTAAACATATCATCATGCTTAAAATCCATCAACCATATATCTCTACATAACAATCCATCATTTTTTATAGCATAAGTGGACTATAAACACACACACACCCCTTGCATGTTCTAGCCTCTACACTATAACATTATAACACCATTTATTCATTCACAAATCACTTAATTACATATCATATTAACTCATACATACTACATACATCACAACACATTAATTATACACAGCAATCATTTATTACATAATGCAATTTCACCATAAATGCCATCTAAAAGTAAATGTTCAACATATATTTATTTGGATTCACATATCAAAACCACAATGTTGTGATTACACCTTTGTCTTGCCCTTCAAACCACTTGATCTCTCTTTCTCTATATACACAATTATAGGCTCATTTTAGAAAATCCATAATAAATCTAATATAGCTCTGCAAATAAAAATGACCATATATACGTATTATTGGGCACCCATAAAGTTTAGGAAAATTAGCAAACCTGAATAAAAACACATTAATCAAAAATAGGTTACTATTTATACATACCTCAAAAACTCAATTTCTTTTGATAAAAGCTTTATCTAAGGCTTCCAACATTAAAAAAACTCTTAATCAATTTAGTGGTGGTTGAATGAGGTAGATCTAGTGGAGGAAGAAAAATGGTGGATTTGGCCTTAAGGGGTGGTGTCAACACAAGGATAAAGAAAGGAGGGAGTTGGCTAATGAGAATAGTGATATTGACCATTATATATGTTTCAAGATGAATGGCCATGATTAGATTGGCCTAAAATCAATGGTCATCAAAATTCCCTTCTTTAAAAGCCCTTAAAAAAACCATTTTTCACCATTTAAACCTCATTTAACACCTCTTAAAAACCAAATAAACTTAAAAAAATATAATCCTTGAACCTTACAAAAATTCGCATTCAAAAATCTCAAAATTCTAATAAAAGCCTAATTAAACAACTTAGTCTGATTTAGTAAAAATGCTTTTCAATATTTAAAAATTCCAAATCTAGTGCCAACGGACTATTTAGAATTTTTAAGTATTAAGTTGTATCGATCCCAAATTATTTTGAGCAAAAATTAGATTAATTTATGGTTCAACTTTGCCTATGGCACTATTCATAGGATATTACCATAAAATCTTCTTTTACATTTTTAACCACCTTAAAGACTTTATATTAACTCTAAATGTTGCAAGAAATTCTTTTATAATTAATACTTCCTGTTGGTCCACTTAGGGTGACTTGAGTTTCGAGGAATACTATTCATCTTGGGAAGTACGATTCATAAAATGTCGATATTTTTGGGACGTTACAAAAGTAATGGGTCTTTTCTCAAGTTAAGGATGGTAGTTAATATAAAAAGAAATAAATCTTTATGCTTAAAAAAATAGAAAGAAAAAGGAAGTGTTTTGGGTAATTAATAGATATAACTTAGCTAAGAATCCAATTGAATCAATTTAATATCTATTCTCTATTTGTTGCTATTACAATTTTCAATATACTAATTAAATCAATTGCTATTGACTTTTGAGTTTATATGAGCATACATGCTTGAATGAATATGAAAAAATTCTCAACTTTTATCCCATTTTCTATTTCTTAGATTACATAAAGGCAAACTTAGTAAGTAGAATTCGTAGGAGAGGAATCATCTCTCAAAGCTCAATTTTCAAAAAAAAAAAACTAATGGACTCCATTTCATATTAAACAAACTTAATTCATATAATTATTAAGAATGTTATAATGCTAAAAAGTTTAGTGTTATTATCAAAATGCTTTCGTACTTTTTTCTTAGAACTGTAACTAATTTATGTAAAAGGTATTCTAATGAAATTGTTGTGTAACAACTCAAAAATGAAATGAACAAAACAAAATATAAACATCTAATACTTGCATATACAAAATTAAATTGCATAAGAATTTGGAAAATTACTATAAGTAGCATATAAAACAAAATTACTATAAGTAATCTCAATAAATGTTTCTTGAAATAAATTTTCTTTCTAATAAGATTAAATTTCCTTCATATACATTAGTATTTCCTAAGTTATTATATAATTTTTTGAACATAACATTCAATAGAAAACATGACATGATGAATGTTTCCATTTAATATAAATTAAAATAAAAGATTAAAATTATATTGTAACCCTCAAAGTAATTTAAAGAGTTGCAACTTTTTCTCTACATGAAAGAGTGACTTTCTTTATCTCTTAGAAGGTTCCATTTCACTAGCACTATATCACTTAACATTATTGGAGTCCCATTAGAATCAAGAAAAGAAAAGAATTAATAAAGAATGGATAACTAAAAAAAAAAGCCATTTAGCAAAAAATACAACTGATCTTTGAATTTAAAAGATTTCAAAAGAGTATAAATAAAGCATCATAAACTTTACAAGGATAATTAGGCCTATTTGATATAGGTACAAACTTATGGCATGGGAGTGAAATCGACTATAAAATGAATTTAATTTATAGCCTAAAATTGAAAATCCAAATGATATTTATGAAACATGCCATTCATAAAAAAATCAACTGATATTTAAATTGAAAGATTTCAAAAGATCAAAGATCTTAAGCATCACAAAACTTTGCAAGAGCAATTAAGCCTAATTGATATTCATTAAATAATTGATGATGCAATTTAATTCTACTACAAAATGAATTTAACTTGTAGGCTAAAATTTAAAATCCAATTGATTTCAATCGACCCTTTTAATGAGCCTCAAAGAAAAAAGGCTGAAATGATAGCAATAACTTATTGCTTAATAACATTTAATATTAATAGAATTTAAAAAATATATACAAAAAAATTTAGAAGATCAATTCATAAGGTAATAAAAAGCAAATTAAAGCAATAGTCACCTATAAATCTTACATATAAGAAGGGAGGAAAACTTGCATAATATTTATGAATAGAACTTGACTAAAAAGATTCATGTTATCTTTTACATCATATATAATGAGAATTAAAAAAAAGTACACCTACAACTAATAACAATGACCATCAAACAAAAATAACAATTGTATAATTAATTCTAATAAATTAAAAAAAGTGAATAATTAAACATGAGAACAAAAGAATAAATAAAGAAGCCAAATTCATAGTTAAAACTTAAATAATGTTATTTATGTACAAAAAAAATGCTTTTCTTGGTTTTTCTTAATGAAAAAGCAACAATGGTAAACAAATGTTACTAATGATTATGGAAAAGTGACTTGATGCAAGAACCATTAGTTGGAATGGATAGTATATTATAAAATTTCAAAATTTTGTTCTTTTTCCTCTATTCCATCAGATATTAAAGAACACTAAACCTACACTGGAAGAGAAAAGAATAGGAAAACAACATGCATATTGAATACTAAAAGATTCTAAGAACATAAGGGCTCATTAATATTTCATGAAATACAAAAATTTAAGAATGCTCAATATAGGATTAAAACAAACTTTTGTCTACAAAATAATAAGACACAAATCATACTTATAAGCTAACAAAAAGTTTTATATTCTAGAGAATATAAGCATAAATTATATTTTTTCTATATCAATAATGAAGGGAAAGGAAATGAGGGCTCCCCCAAACATCAAAAAAAAAATTATAACATATATAATAAGCATTTTTTTTATTTTGCACCTAAAAATAACTAATTGGCCCTTATAAATATTATAATTTACAACTATACCTGTTATAACATATATGTTAAAAATGAAGTGGTTTAATACTATACTTAATTCTTTTACTATTCCATTACGATTTATAAGTGATTTTTGATTTATTTTCATCAAAGTAAATTATGAATAGGTGGTTAGTTATGTAATTATGAAAACATGGATCTAACCTATTTAATGATTTATTGTGTTTAGTTGTTATATTATTTCTTTTTTAGTAATAACCATTGATGAATAAGTGATTAAAATTAAAAACTAATTGAGAAGTAAACAAAAACTTATTTGTATATTAATTTCTAATGAGTGACCTATGCTTTACAAACTATCATAATTGCTACGAGTAATGATCTCAAGTTAAATAATGAGAAATGTGTCATGCCTTAACTTTTAGTTTGGTTTTGCATAAGGATAGAAATGGAATTAGAATAAAAAAAGTTTGGAATAAACAAGATATACGGATTGAGTAGAGCTGTTAGTGTGAAAAATTGAGCAGAAAATGGCTAAAGGACATAGTGAAATTTGTTAAGAAGTTGAAAGGAAAAATTGGAATTCCTAACTGATGGAAAATGATGAACGAAAAATGTTAAAAGTGGTAAGAAACAAGGAATGGGAACAAGAAGAGTGAAAAAAATTGAAAAATAAGATTAAGGAAATAACCTCACTGAATAATAACTCTCGGGTCGTGAATAGTACTTCCCAGGACCCGAGTGGAACTGATTAGACCATGTGAAAAGATAATTTGTGTGATAATTCATGGTGTAATTTAGAAGGCAAATGAAGACATTAATAAGGTTAAAAATCGAACATAAAAGCCAAAACTAGGTTATATATAAATACTAACCATTCATGGCTGAACATAAATTCCCAAAAATGTGTTTAAATTGATCTAAAACCTAAACATGTTGATAATAAAATAATTAAAGGAATAAGAAATTATGGTATAATAATTTATTTCAAATGGAAATTATTAAAATAAATTAGGGAAATAAAATGGAGAAAATGACAAATAAAAGTATAAGTATGAATAGATATTTAATGGATTTTTGTGTAAGGATGAATCTTTGCCCTAGGATTGCATAGTAAGCTAATAGATCTTAGCCCTCCAAAGTGAAATTAATTATTCATTTTTAAAATGCAAATAAACAATTATTTAAAGATATTTTACTAGAGATTAAAATCTATCTATACATTTGTAAACCTTTATTAAATCCTAACCTTTGAACACAAGTATATAAGAGATTTTATTTAAAAAAATTAGGAAGAAAGATGATCATCTTCCCCCTCCTCCTTAGCCAAATTTTATCCCCTCTTCCTCATCACCTCAATTCTTTTTTTAACCTCTCATTAAACATAAAACAATGTGCTAAATTGATAGCTCACTTCAAATCACTCATTAAGTCTCTTTAAAAGTGCATGAAAAGAGATGAATTATAGAGGGAAAAGGAAAGATAAAAGTTATATTTTAAAAGCACCCTAATAAGTAAGTGATTCATTTCTCAATCTTAATAATTTTTATAAGTTATTTAGGATTTCTTATTAAGTACTTAAAAGTTAAAACAAGGTTATATGAATAATAATATTTTTGGCAAATTTTAATGTGAGAAAAATCATGATACAGAGGTGGATGGGAAGAATAAATGATGGTTAAGAAGTAAATGAGGAAAGGATAAAGCAATTAAAAGGGATATAATGGATAAAAGCTCACATGCGATGTGTGTGGCCTAAATACTATGAATTTTACTTATATTTGATTTACTTAAATAATTGTATTATATGGAATAAATCATTATGAACGGATTAAATTAAACATATACAAGATATTGTAAAGATAATAACACGAGCAATAAACCTCGTTTTAAAATTTAAATATTTGAATCTATAACTATAGATAGTAATGTCACTTTAAAATATGCTAGGGATTAATGTTATACATACAAATACGAAAAAAGAGATATAAATTATAGTCATATGAAGAAAATAGAAATAAATAAATAAGAATTTATGTGTGACTAAAGGATTTATATGAGAGATAAAAGTAAAAGCAGATCGAAAAACCACTAGGTGTAATATAAAAGGGTTCAATATGTAATAAGTATTAAAAAGGGTATTTGAGTAGAAGCCTTAGAAGAATGTATGGGTAAAGGAATTTACCAAATAAAGTTCCAAATATAAAAAACTAATAGCAAACACATGAGAATATGATATATAGTTATAGTATAAATCTATGTAATTGTTGGCATGTGCATAAGTAACCATGAAAGAGAGATGAATATATGTACACATTGAAATTAGATGACTAATTATAATAGATGGGAAATGATAAATGCTAATTACTAAAGTTTATATAATTAAGAGACATAAGACTAAGATATGAATCTATAATAGGAAATGTTAAATAAGTAAAGACTTATTAATGAAAACTTTCATGTAAGATAGATATGTATAGTAAAAAATGAAATAGGATATAAAACACAATGAAACAAGATATAGAACAAAATGTAAGATAACTGACAAATGGCATTTATGTTTAATAATAATGACATAAGATAGAGATATTAAAGTTCATGCATGAGGTTAACAAAGAGATGTTTTAATAGATTATTAAGATATGAAAAGGATATGTAAAGATTAATATCAATATGTAAATAAAGATTCATAAATAATAGATGAGATTATTGAAAGACAATAACAATAGTTATTTATACAAGATATCATCAAATTAATTAGAAGAGATTAATTATGATACTCAAATTGAATTATTGAAATCAATTATAAGTAAGAAATAGCTTAATTTATAGTCTTTAGAATACAACACTGAGCAAGTTTGCTCAACCTATTGGTTTTCTTATCAACACATATTATGGATCTGGCCCGGAGAAGTAGTAGATCGAGTCCTAGTAACATTAGAAGTCTATTAAGCAAATACAAATGTAAGAGGAGTTCACCATGTGTATTCATGTTTGAAAAGTGTATATGGATTACATGACATAGATATACACATATATAAGTGTATGTTTGCATATAATTGTCAGTTTGAATGTAATATTGTATTGGTTTGTCATTCAATGTTGGGAGTGTTTACATTGATCTATATGTGACACCCTCTACTAGATTCTCGAAGAAACCCAATAAGTGGTGCACTTCCTGCCAGGTCACTTATCCTGAAATTTCCCCTATGGTCATTCGTTTAACTTTTATTAATGCCACACTAAATCATTCTATCCGACTCCAAAATCACTCCGATCAATTCCTATAATCCATTTAGGTTAGCATCAATATGGTTCAACCATTATAGAGGAAATTTGACTCACTCTAGTACCATCCTAAAAATTCGACAACACAACGGCTGCCTGAGCCATTATCCCAAAATTTCTATTCACCTATAAACACTTCAATATTACTTATCACATCACCTAGACCCATTTGGTCCCTTATTCTTAGCCTAACATTAATAACTATCACACATCAAACTCAGGCCTCAGGCCATAGATAAAAACATGCATATATAGAGCCTCAAGCTCACATTAACATCAAACATCACAACTGAACATACATTCATAAGAAACCATATAGGACTATTTATTTACATCAACAGTTAATGTTACTTATATACATTCCATATGCTAAGCTTAAAAACATGATTTCTATCCAACTTCATCTAGGTACATGGATATCAAAACTATATAATATTTACTTCTTATTTCTTTGCAGTTATCCTCTAAACTCTCGTCGGCACACTTTATGAGGCAAGATTTCACTTAAGTACCTACGCACCAAAACACACTGAGTATATGAGATACTCAGTGGTGAACTTAAGTTATTTAAATCATGGCAATACCTTATTTCCATACTTGTGAAGTTAATGACTGGTTTTTACTTCATTATGCACATAAATTATACAATAGGGTGCTAAACTACTAAAATACCCCTAAGGTATTTATAAGTCTTGAATTAACATTTTTGACTCATATAAATTATTTAGAGTGATTATTAATATTTTTAGTATGCATACTTTACAAGAATCAATTTATCTATACCATATGTGAAAAATGACTAAAATACTCCCTATGTCTGTATTTCACTGATTCTTCAGAAAAGTCATTCTGTTATGCTAAATTTTATCTTTCATAATTATTCTACTTATTACTTTATTTAATTCACAAGGCTGACTAGGAAGATAACACTTAAAGACACTGGATCTAGAGGGAAAATAAACTAGTACAGTGGTCCCTATTCTAGACCTACGCC
>CANXYI010347643.1:0-11311 GCA_948208565.1 Hura crepitans | reverse complement strand
TTTCTTACCTATAGATATAATGAGTGCTTTAGCACAACATAGTGAGGAGGATGTCGAGAGTCATACTCTAACTACCATAGCACTCGAGGCTACAAGAGTTGGGTCTACATTTGTTAGTGTAGTAGGATATGCGCCATCCGTAAGATTAGCTCCCTTAGTGTTCTTGCAAGAGATGCTCTAGATATTGAGGCAAGCTACAGCTACTACTATAGCACAATAGCCATAGGTCCTATTAGCCCTCTAGAAGACATATCTAGAGAGGGTTAAGATAATAAGGGCCAATGATTTCAAAGGAAAAGGCAAGATAAAGCCTAAAAAATTAGAAAACTACTCGAACCACATAAAAAAGATTATGAAGCAAATGCGGTGCACACCAGAAGAAAAAGTGATATATACCACTTCACTTCTACAAGAAAAAGCATCTAAATGGTGGAAGGATCTTATTGAGTACAAGTCAGAGGATCAGGTGACTTAGTTCTTCTTGTCTGAGTTCTATAAAAAGTACATCACTAAAAACTATCTTAATAATAGGAGGTAACAATTCATGGATCTCAAGCAAGATCAGATGACCATAAGGGAGTATGAGAAAGAGTTACCATGCTTGATAGATATGCTAAGGACACTATCACCATATAGGTATACAAGTGCAAGAGATTTGAGAAGGGTCTATATATGGATATCAAGTCTTAGTTGGTGTCAATAAGGATCAGAGGTTTCTCTTAGCTAGTATTAGTATACAAAAATATTAAGAAAGTACAGAAAGAGAAAAAGGAGTTATACCTAAAAAAGAGATCAGTTGGTCAGGGAGCATCCAGTGCTGCTCCATAGTAAGGGAAGAAGTAAAAAGGTTTTTAGTCTAGGTATGCACAATAGTCTCAAAAGTCAAGCAGACTCAGAAGATAGCATAGTTGTAAGGTTAAGGCTAAATAGCAGTAATCTCAAGCTGCCAGTATACCAGAAGAAATAGTCAAGGGCAGTCAAGTTCCTTAATGTCATACTTGTTTTAAGAGGCATAAGGGAAAGTGTTGGAATAACAAGCTGGGTGTGTACTATGGTTATGGATAGTCAGGTCTTATTTGTAAGGATTATCCTAATGGATAGAGTGTGGGATAGAGATCAGCATATGCACATATAAAAGGCTAGAAGGGAAGTTAAGGAAGAGAGTTGAGGGAGCTCAGAGAGATAGATCGAAGTCTAGACATGAGCACAGAACTCCTACCCGATAGCATGCCATTAGAGCTCAAGAGGATGCTGATGAGCCAAACATCATAGCTGGTACTTTTCTCCTCTTTGACTCTCCTATTTTAGCTTTAATTGATTTGAGGTTTACATATTTATATGTTTACACATCACGGGCATGAGACTAGGGTTAGTTTCATAATCACTTGACTTAGAGATTATGATTAGTAATCGCATAGGCTAGTATATGGTAGTTGATCGAGTATATAGAGATTGCCCTTTATGGATACAAAACCATCAGTTTCTAGCTAACTTGATATAACTACCCTTTGATGATTTTGACTTGATATTCAAAAGGGACTGGTTATCCAAATGTCAAGAAATTTTGGATTGCAAGCATAAGAGGTTAATTCTCTAGGCTAATGATAAGCCTGAAATCATAATTATAGGAGAGAGGATCAACTTCTTGTCTAATGTGATATCCATAGTTACAGCTAAGCGGATGATAAGGAAGGGTTGCCAAGCATATCTTACCCCTGTATATGACATCAGAATAGAAGAACAAAATGCGAGTAACATACCTATTGTGGCTGAATTTATTAACATTTTTTCCAGAAGAATTGTCAGGTTTGCCACTAAAAAGGGAACTTGAATTTAGCATCAAAGTTCAACCTAGCACTACTCTAGTATCTATAGCACCATATCAAATGGTGCTAGCTAAGTTAAAGGAGTTAAAGGTACAATTATAAGAGTTGTTGGATAAAGGTTTCATCAAATCAAGTGTTTCACCATGGAGAGCACTGGTTCTATTTGTTAAGAAAAATTATAGTTCACTTTAGCTATGTGTGGATTACTGATAGTTGAATAAAGTGACCATCAAGAACAAATATCTTCTACCATGGATCAATGATTTGTTTAATCAGCTTAAAAGAGCTAAAGTGTTCTCTAAGATAGATTTGAGATTTGGGTATTATAAATTGAGAGTAAAAGAGTCAGATATGGCAAGAATGCTTTCAGAATAAGATACAGTCATTATGAGTTTTTGGTAATGCCATTTAGGCTTACCAATACTCCTATAGCATTTATAAACTTGATGAATAAAGTCTTCAAACCTTACCTTGATTAGTTTGTGATAGTCTTCATAAATGATATTCTGGTTTACTCAAAGAACAAGGAAGAGCTTAAACAGCATTTAAGAATAGCTCTTTAGATTCTAACAGAAGAAAAATTCTATGCCAAGCTCAGCAAGTGTGAGTTTTTGTTTAGTATAGTATCTTTCTTGGGACATATAGCATCAGTTGATATATTTGAGCTCACCATTCAAGATTGAAGTAGTGGTAGAGTGGAAGCCACCTATAAACACCGCAAAGATTAAGAGTTTTCTAGGGTTGATAGGGTATTATAGATGGTTTATCAACAGGTTTTCATTAATAGTAGCCCCTATAACACAGTTATTAAGGAAAGATGTCTAGTTTATTTGGGATAACAAGTTTTAGAAAAGCTTTGATAAGTTTAAGGCTATGTTGACAGAGGCTTTGATTCTTGTATAACCAGTTTTAGGGAAAGATTTCACCATATTTAGTGACATGTCTTACAATGGGTTAGGGTGTGTTCTCATCCAAGACGGCAAGGTTATTGCTTATGCTTTGAGATAGTTGGAGCCACATGAGAATAACTACTCTACTCATATTTTAGAGCTTACAACCATTGTGTTTGCTCTAAAAATCTAAAGACATTATCTTTATAGGGAAAAGTGTTATGTCTACACTGATCACCAGAGTCTTAAGTATCTTCTTACACAGAAGGAGTTAAACTTGAGACAGAGGAGATTGATGGAATTGATTAACGATTAAGACTACCTAATTAATTATCATCTAGGGAAGGTTAATATAGTGGCAAATGCGCTTAGTAGGAAATTTATAGTAGCTATGAGATAAAAGAAGATCCATGACGTCTTTTGTGTTTTCATGCTCAGAAGATATAGATCAAACACCATGCATATGATAACAATGGAAGAGATCGAGGTTAATCCTAACTTGTCTTATGAAGAAGAACCAATGAGGATTATGGATAGAGCGATAAAGGAACTAAGGAATAAAATAATACCCTTGGTGAAGGTTCTTTGGAAACACCACAGGATAGAAGAAACAACCTAGGAAACCGAAGCTTAAATAAAAGAACAATACCTATAGGTATTCGAACCAAGTAACAATTTAATGTTGAGGATGACATTTATTTTAAGAGGGGAAGAAATGTCACGCTTTGAAAATCTTGACATTTATGAATAGTATTTTCTCGAGATGAATAGTGCTCTCGAGACCCAGGATACACTGAAGTCACTATATGAGAGTATTAATCATAAAATAATTTTAGGCAAAGTTTGAAATTAATCAGAAGTCATTTGAATCGTTAAAAATGATAAAAAAAAGTTTTTGTGGCAGTGTCTTAGGAATCATGACCAAGGCAAAGCTAAACTGTGAATTATTTTCAAGGTCTCTTAAAATTTTCAAAACTTATATGACCTGTTACTTAAAAGTTCTAATGAGTTTAATGGCACTAGAATTGGAAATTTTAGATATTGGGATATAATTTTTCAAAAATCGTGTAACATTAAAAGTGGCAAATTTAATCGGTTTTCTTTATTTTTTGAGCTCTAATTTTTATAGGAGTGTGGGGCATAATAAAAGTGAATTTTATAAATAAAAATTGGTAATTATTTGGTTATGAAAAGAATAGGAAAATTAAGGGAAAAGGGAAGAGAAAATACATCAAAAATAAATAATTTTAGAAAAATATATATATGGTTAACTCTTTTAAAAAAGTGTTAAAGTTCTTATTTCACTCCCTTTCCCTCTCCCTCTCACCTCAAAAAGTCGTCAGCTTCTTCAAGCCACCTTCACCATTTTTTGCTCTCCCTCCTCCTTTTTAAGCCCAATCTTACCTCACTAAAAGTATTTAGAGTGCCCTCATACCCTTTAAATCTCTAAAGAAGCAAAAATTGCAAGAGAAAATGCTTAAAATCTCTGATTTTCAAACCTTGTGAATAGTGAAAATATTGGTCCAAGTAAGTTTTTCTAAATTTTGTTATTTTTCCTAGGTTGTAGGAATGCCTAAGAGAGTTTCAATGGTTTTAGATTTTAATTTGGTGCATTGGGTGATTTATTATGAATTTTCAAAGATTTTTCAATTTTATGTTAGGGATTTTTTATCAAAACTGTGATAAAGGCAAATCAAAGGCATAGATAGGCCTCAGGGTTCCTTTTTAACCTCCATAATATGTGTAATCAAAATAAAATGTGCATTAGTAGCTTGTAATCATAAATGTCCATAATATGTTTATTTAGTGATAAACAGCTATAAATGTGAGTTGTCATGAATGTGAGGCATTTAATATACTTTATGGCTTTTATAATATGTTTTAATATTTTTTAAATGATAAGAATTGATTGGAACCAAGTGAATGTGCATAATGTGCTTGATCTACCCTAATATGCCTAATATGGAGTATAATGAGGTTTAAATTACTTAATCTAATAATTGAGAGTAATTAAGCATAAAATGGTGTTAGATAATGTTCTTGTCATAAATAAGTGTGAATGAAAATAAGAGAATACATTAGAAATGAAAAATGCCCTAAATGTGCTTTATTAGGCTATATGGACATATTATGGAAAATAACTTTAATTATGCTTATATGCATTTTTCTTATGATATTAAGCATGCTTAGTGAGCTTTGCACTATGCCTAAAGTTTGTGAACTAATTGTGAGTATTTTTGGGGTGTTGGCCAAATATTCAAAGTGCAAATATGAGTATAGATGTTAATTGAATACTAGATGAAAATGTAGGAAGTTAAGTGGTGAATAAGAATATGAACTTGGTGTAGTGGAAAATATGGTAAAGAAATGAAATACTTTGCACACGTATAAGCATTTATGATCATATAGCATGAGTAATAAGTAATTTGGGTTGAATGGAACAATGGCCATGTTACAAATAATTAGAAAGCATTTTATAGTTAAAATAACCAATTAATGCATAAATGGGCATGTATGGCTGAATGGCCTAATTGGTCATGAGGCTTGTAATTTTGATGTTATGAACACTAATTATGTATATGTAAAAGCTATGACTTATGGCTATATAGGATGCATGGTGATAAAGCGAATCATGCATAAATGGGCATGTATGGCTGAATGTCACTATGAGAGTGCATATGCCTGACAACTTATGAAATGTGAGAATTGGTGTGCATACATGTTTAATTCATTATATTTGATAATAAACATGAATAGTAATATAAAGAAATGAAGTTTAGGACCAAAACATGTTCTAAACTCGAGATGAGCTTAAAAGTTTGATTTAAAACTAGTTGTGCCATATCATAAGTAAATTGATTGAGCATTGAGGCATAAAATGTCTTAAAAGGACTTATGATCTCAAACGGACTTATGATCTCAAACGGATATGCATATGAATAATACATATTGAAAACCATAAATGAGATGGAAATGGTGTTCGGATATACTTATAACACAAATATGGCATAAATGTATGTAAAATATACATGATCACTTTAATGACATTTTTAATGAAATTAATCAGTTTTACTTTATTGATGGCTAAAATAAGTAAGTTAAAAGCTGCTTAAGCTTTATTAAGTTGGTGAAACTAAAAACACATCATTTTAGCCCATGAGATTCAAGTACCTAGGAATGGATAGGTTGACCCGTCAACTAAGGGATATAGTAGCCGCTATGGCACTTTTAATGTCTGGTTATAGGTCCAATTTTTGTCTGACCTAAATACCTATATTAAATCCCATGCAAGCTCAGCCATTGTAAGGTCCCATAGGGGCCATCACATAATTATATGCTGGTGTAGCTACATAAGCCTAGATAGGCACTACACAACCTTCTTATATGCTAGTGCAATAGCCATAAAGTCCAAAATGTGGGCCACTACATATTTTTTATCTCGTTATCCATAGGTTAAAGTAATCCAAAATTAGGCATAATAGATTATGGAAAAATTAGAAATCTACTTATAATGTATATTATGATTAAAAATGACAGTTAAGCACTTGTATGAGCTAATAATTGCTTGTTATGACAATTGGTTGATTTTAAATGCATGTTTGCCATATATGTGTGATATGAATGCCATTATACATGATGTATGTCTTTTGGTCATAAACATGGCATATCACTATTTGCATGAGTATTATGAAATATATGGATTAGTTATACATGGAACTAAAACTGCATATGCAAATGATATGTAAATTATGCTTATTAGCACATGTTATTTTGATTACACCTCTAACCATTTACTTAGTGCATCACTTGTTTAGGATGCATAAGTAAGAAGCTTTTTTGAGACTCAAGCCTCAGGACATCAAGATTATCAAGAGAAGGCCTTTCTTTTGGTAAAAATTTGTAAATATAGTATAGTATGTGATGTATCATTAGCACTCAATGTATAATATATGGGAATGGGTATAAATTGTATCAAATGGTTTTTTTTTTTGGATTTTAAAAGTTTGTAAACCCTTATAAACTATTAAATTATGTATGTTGTTGTTTGATATCTCTTCCTAAGATTGAGATATCTTAAGTTGTGTTTATGTGTTGTGGAGTGATCAGAGGATCACATGGATTATATGAAAGTGTGTGGAAATTTTAGAAGTTTATTTTCTTATACAGGTTATTATTCAAAAATTTGGGATAGTGCCTAATATAGCCATTATGTTATCAAAATTTTGGCATGAGGATTCCCAACCTTTGAATAAGTAACATTATTTGAAAAGTTTTTGAAAACTTGCATCTTTTAATAAGAATGTTTGATAATGAGTATGGGTAGTAGAGTTTGGATATCTCAATTTATGTGCACTCCTTAATCGGGCTCGGTGATGGGTCGGCATCCAGACCAGGTAAAGGGTGTCTCACAATACATGCATCATATAATTGTATGGTATTGAGGCTTATAATTTGTTCTTTTACCTATAGACTCTAATGAGTTCAAATACACCTCATTATAAGGAAGAGGTCAAGAGCCACGCTTTGACAATGGCTGGTTAAGGAGCTACTAGAGTGGTATCTATTTCTAGAAGTGATGTTAGGCAAGCATCTTCAGCAGCACAAGTACCGCTGGTTTTTCTGAGAGAGATTTTGAATTTGCTAAGATAAGCCATAATAGTAATGCCTCTACCACCTCTACCAATTCAGTAACCACTTCCACTACCTCAAGCTCTCTAGAAGACCTATCTTAAGAGGATCAAGAAAATGGAGGCCTAGGGTTTTAAGGGTAGAGGTGTGGCAAATGCTAGTGCAGCATAGTACTAGTTAGATAAAACTATCAAAATCATGCAACACCTTAAGTGCACACCTAAAGAGAATGTTATCTATACACGTCCTTGTTATAAAAGGAAGCCTTCAAGTGGTGGGATTCCTTAACAAAGCATAAGAATGAGGCTGATGTGACATTAGACTTTTTTTTAGAGGAGTTTTAGAAAAAGTACATTACTAAGCACTATCTTGATGTCAGAATACAAAAGTTCATGGACCTCAAACAAGGACAAAAGTCCATGCCAAAATATAAAAAAGACATTACAATGTTGAGTACATATGCTAAGGACATGGTATATATATATAAGTGGATAGGTTTAAGAGATTCGAGAAGAGGTTGAATGTAGAGATCAAGATGCACATAGCTCCTATAAAGATTCGAGATTTCTTTGTACTAGTAGCATCTTGCCATGTTATAGAGGAGGTCTAAAAGGAGAGGATGGAGTTTTACTAAGAGAAAAGGTCATATGCCAAGGATCAGCTAGTGCAACTCAGCATATAAATAAGAAGTTTAAGGGAAGCCAATCTAAGGCACCACAGCAGACCCAAAAGTAAGGTTAGTCATAGAGATAGGGACAAGGAACATAGAGTGAAGCAAAGTAGTAGTAGTCTTAATTTGCTAGTGCTCCAGTATCCATAGCTCAGAGTAATCAGTAGCCAAGTGTCAAACATGCCATAGGTGACATAAAGGAAAGTGTTAGAGATCTAGGCTAAGAGTCTATTTTGGGTGTGGTGCAATAGGTCATTACATTAAAGATTGCCTAGAATAGCATGATAGTAGATGAGGAACTACACTTATTTCTGCTAAAAGTCAGAAAGGGGATTGAGGAGAGAAAAGTGTGAGTACTTAGAGAGTCAGGGCTGAGACTAGAGTAGAGCCTAGGGCACCTACCAAGCAGTATGCCATTTGAGCTAGAGAGGAGACTGATTCGCCTGATGAGATAGTGGGTACCTTTCTTCTCTTTGATTCTCCTGCTTTAGCGTTGATTGATCCAAGGTCTACACACTCTTATATATGCACTACATAGGTATAAGACTGTGTTAGCATAAAAAATCCTTGACATAAAGATTATGGTTAGCAACCCTATAGGTCAACATATAATTGTGAACAAGGTCTACAAAGAATGTCTTTTGATAGTACAAGGACACCAATTTCTAGCTGATCTCATTGAGTTACCTTTCGATGAGTTTGACTTAATCTTGGGCATAGATTTGTTGTCAAAGTATCAAGTGGTTGTGGACTATGGATAGAAGCAAATATTTCTCAAGTCAAATGATTGGACAAAGATTACAATAGTCTAATATCATTTTGGTTGTTACAATTAAGCATATGTTGAGAAAGGGTTATTAGGCTTTCTGGGTATATATGTATGATATCAGTAAGGGAGAGCTGGATGCTAGTACTATATTAGTGGTGTCAAAGTATGTAGATGTTTTTCCTGAAGAGTTACCTAGTTTACCACCTAAGCAAGAACTCAAGTTTAGTATAGAGGTTTTACCTGGCACTGCTCTAGTATCAATAGCTCTATATAGGATGGCTCCTATGGAGTTAAAAAAGCTGAAGATCTGGTTGTAAGAGTTACTTGACAAGGGTTTTATAAGGCTGAGTGTGTCACTTAGAGAGCACTAGTTTTGTTTGTTAAGAAGAAAGGTTATTCTCTTTGGTTATGTGTGGATTACCAACAGTTGAATAAAGTGACCACTAAGAACAAGTATCCTCCACAATGGATTAATGATTTATTTGATCAGCTTAGAGGAGTTGGGGTGTTTTTCAAGCTTGATTTGAGATATGGTTATTATTAGCTTATTATGGTGTTTAGGTGGGGATTTATGTGAGTTTAAAAGGAAAAAAACATGAAAACCAAGAGAACTATGTGTGGCTAATTAAAATGAAAAAAAATAAGTGCAAATTTTAAGCCTCTTAAACCCATACCATACCCTTTATATATGCCTAAAAACCAAGGGCTTAGATTGAATCATTTATAATCTAAAAGCTCACATAAATCAACCCTAAAATACCCTTTTTAAGGCCTCTTATAATTTTTGTTTTTTCAATTACTTTATCAATTAACTTATCTTAAGGTCTCAATAAATCACTTGCAATAATATTGAAAGGTCTCAAACAAACTGTGCTCAAAAACCAAATAAAGTGTTTCTTAAAGTATTAGCATGGAAAAAAGTGCTTTAATTTGACAAGAAAGGCAAGATAACTTCAAGGTTTATATGTCTATATGAGATAATAGAGCATATAGGTCCAATAGCCTACATATTAGATTTGCCTCTAGAACTACAATAGATTCATGATGTCTTCCATATGTCGATGATATGGAGATAAAGATCAAAATATTCACATGTGTTAGCAAGTAAAGAAGTTGAGATATAGCTATACTTGTCATATGAAGAAAAACCAATGCAGATCCTACCACATGAAGTAAAAGAGCCGAGAAACAAGATAATTCCACTAGTGAAGGTGTTATAGAGGCACTATAACATTAAGGAAGTGACTTAGGAAAGAAAAGCTCAAATAAAGGAGCAATAGCCACAGTTGTTTACTTCAGGAAATTTTGAGGATGAAATTCTTTTAAGAGGGAAAGAAATGTAACACTCGATAATCCCAGGGTTATGCATAGTACTTCTCAAGACATGAATAATGTTACCTGAGACTTAGGTTATACTAATGTGACCAAAAGAAAGTATTATTTATAAAATAATTATGGGAAATTTTTGAAATGAAAACAAAGTCGTTAATATGGTTAAAAATAAAAATAAAGTTTTTATGGTAGTGTTTTGTAAATAGTAACCAAGTTAGGGTTGAACTAATAAATTCAATGTTTTTGCTCAAATTGACTTGGGAATGTCATAACATGATACTTAAATATTCCAAATAGTCCATTGGGGTTAGATTTAGAATTTTTTAATATCAAAAGATATTTTCTAAAAATTAAACAAGGCTAATAATGTCGATTTAAGTTGGTTTTTCTTGCCGACTCATACTTTATGTCCTTCTGCTTCAAATCTACATAGACTTCTATCTAATTGATGTAGCCTTTAATCTATCCCTAATAACCTTAACCTTCTCTTTAGCATCTTTTATCAAATTTGGTCCCATAAGTTTGTTCTCACTCAACCCACTCTAACAGAGAAGAGTTCTACACTTCCTCCCGTATAAGGCCTTATAAGGCGCCATGCCCAAACTTGACTGGTGACTGTTGTTATAAGTGAACTTTACTAAGGAGAAATATCAATCCCAATTCCCTTTAACCTTTATAAAACATCTTCTTAGCATATCTTCTAGCACTTATAAAAACACATTTCTATCACAAGCATCATAAATAACTTGGCATCAAGGTCACTCAAGAATATAAATTACCTGAATGACTCGTTTAGATTGTCCATCCATTTATGGATGAAATGCCATGCTAAAATTAAGTCGAGTCTTGAGGCATTATACAACTTCTTTTAGAACCTCAATGTGAACCTTAGGTCTCAAATCAAAGATGATAAAAGACAGCATTTCATACAACCTTATAATCTTATCAATGTAAAACTCTGTAAGCTTTTCCAGGGAATAATCCATCCTCACTGGTATAAAATGAGTAGCCTTAGTCAATCTATTTATAATCACCCATACCGTATCACTCTTGCTTCTGGTCATAGGTAGGCTAACCATAAAGTCCATAATAACTCTTTCTCATTTTGATTCTACTATTGTAATGGGATGAAGCAATCTAGAAAGAATTTGGTGCTCGCTTTAACTTGCTAACAAGTAAGGCATGTAGTCATAAA
>CANXYI010347434.1:0-10172 GCA_948208565.1 Hura crepitans | reverse complement strand
CCAAGCACACTTCTCAGACTTTATGGCACTATTCATAGAGCCTTGAAGCATAGGCATTATAGGATCTATGTTATGCAGTGGCCCACATTTTAAACCTCAGTAGGTATAGATACTTAGCCCTATAGCAAGGATTAGTTCACTAGAACCTCCCAATACTGGACTAGCAGATAACAGGGATCAATCTGTGAACCTCCCAATATCTGTAAACGAGATAATAGGGATTAACCTTATGGGACCTCCCAATACCCTAATCAATATCTCTAATACAGCACTAATGGATAGTAGGGATCAGCTTCATGGGACCTCTCAATATCTAAATAAAGCCAATGGGTAGCAGGGATTAGACCATATGGACCTCCTAATACCCTAGTATGTAGGGTTCAACCTCATAACCTTGGTACCTACACCTGCCATCTCATCAAGCAATAGTGGCTCCAAGAGGACCAACCTACCTAGCAGCTATTAACTCTCTAGTTGATCGATCAACCCATCAAGTGGGTGTCTAATTGATAGGCTAATTCACTATTCATTCTTCAGTTATTAATTACCTTTTTATTTAATGTCATGTCGCTAACAACTTAGATTTTCATTTTTGGTACATTTATGCACCTTTTTCCCATTTTAGGTCATTTTTCACAAAATCACTATTCATTTGGTCATTTCTCATGATTATGATTTCCATGTCACTGCTCATACAAAATATGAATTCAGTGTTTCTAGAACCATTACACATTATCATGATTATCAATTTATCTATCACACTTATGCCATCATTTTCACACACACACTAATAACCATTTCAAGTGCCATTCTATGTATCACTATTATATATCAATTTAGATCACAATTCACCAAACCACTATTCAATACATCTTATAGTTCTCATCCATATTCCTACCATGATTTTCATCTCATTTTCATGTTAATGCCATACATAACATGCCATATACATGTACACACTTTACATCACACATATGCACACCATTCGGCCAAGTTATGTACACATACCTACACTTTTCTTCTCTCACCCAAATCATGCATACAAGCTTATTTCCATTCCATTAACATGACTATATTAACCATTTACATCAATTATATGCTAAACCATAGTTTTTGCCATTTTTATACACACTCACATGCAATTTCATATAATTTTATATGGCATGCATAAATTGTGTTAAGTCTACATACCTAGGGTGTGAGAACACCCCTTTTTCCACCACTTCAAAGTCTTAAATGGGGTTCTTCTTCAATCCCTTCTCTTTAGCCTAAACATAACCAAATTTACCTTAGAAAATTTCCTAAAAATCTTACATAACTCTAAATTTAGATTTAAAAACATGGAACTTCTTAGAATTACCTAAACTACCTAAAACAAAAATAAAAATACTTACACCTAAATTTGACACTATTGATCAAGTGTCAATATCTCACTTTTTAGCCTTCTTTTCTGATTTTTATCAATTGGAATAACTTCAAGAGGTTATAGAGGTCAATGACCATATATATTTTGGGTGAAAATGGCAAAGGCATCGGCCTAAGGAAGATGAGAGGGGTGGAAGGTGTTTTTTACACATGTGGCACCCCCATATGTGCACACTCTTTTATATTAGTGGGGTGGACAGCTCGGATCATGACATATGGTAATCTAACGGTCTTTTTTCTCTTAATTTTCATTTAAACTTCAAAAATTCATGTTAATTACTCTAGACCTCTAAAAATAGTCATTTTAGTTTTAAAAATCCTCGATTAGTTCTATTAAGAGACTCATAAAATTTCAAGTCCAAATTCCATCAACAACTATGGTTACTATTCACCTATTAAAATAAGATATTCTAAATAAACATCAAATGGTCTCAAAAAAATTAAAATTCCTTCACCACCATGTAGATTGGAATTTTTGAGGTCCAGGGCATGGCATTTTTGGGTCCATCCGGGCACATCCTAGGGCTATACTGACACAAACTCATTTTATGTCACTATTCACTGGTTCTTAGCCCTAAATGATTTATCAATTTTGCTAAAATTTTAAATTATTTCATTTTATCCATTTTCTAGCCCATCAAAGTTTTAAGACTAATACACCCCTTTCTGGCCTTACTAAGGTGCCCCAGCTCATAAGAAGCACTATTCATGCCATGGAGATACTATTCATGAAACTTCAATTATGAAATTTTGACTTATGGGCATTACAATTCTTCCCCTCTTAAGGAATTTCATCCTCGAAATCACCTATTGTGAATATATGTGGGTATTATGCTTTCATCTCTTTTTCGCTCCCTTATGTGGCTTCTGTGGTCTTATAGTGTCTCCATAATTCCTTTACTAGAGCGATTGACTTATTTTTTAGCTGTTTTACTTCTCTAGTTAGGATCTACATCTATTCTTCTTCATATGTTAAGTTTTGTTGTACTTGTATCTCCTCTACAGCTATCACAAGTGATGGATCCAATCTGTATCACCTTAACATCGATACATGAAACACATCATGGATTTGTTGCAGCTCAGAAGGTAATGCCAACCTATAGGCCAAGGGTCCCATGCATTCTGTTATCTCATAGGGACCAATAAACCTGGAACTGAGTTTCCCCTTTTTACCACATTTGAGTATCTTCTTCCACGATGACACTTTTAAGAATACCTGTTCACCGACTTCATACTCAATATCTCTTTGTTTTAAATCCACATATATTTTTTGTTGATTTGAGGTAGTTTTTAATCTATCTCTTATGATCTTAACTTTCTCTTTCATATCTCTAATCAAGTCGAATCCCAAAATTTTACTTTCCCCCCACTTCACTCCAACAAAGGGGAATTTTGCACCTTTTACCATATAATGTTACATACGGTGCCATCTCTAAGTTATCTTGATGGCTATTATTATAAGCAAATTTGGCCAAAGATAGATACTAATCCCAATTAGCTCTAAACTCTATTGCATAGCTATGTAGCATATCTTCTAACACCTAGATTACCCACTCTGACTATCCATCTGTCTAAGGGTCGAATGCTATATTATATGTCAGTCGAGTACCCAATGCTTCATGTAACTTCTTCTAAAATCTAGAAGTAAACCTTGAATCCCAAACTGAAATAATAGCTACTGGTACTTCATGTAGCCATACAATTTCATCAATATAGAGTTGAGCTAGCTTCCCTAAGGAATTATCCATCCTTACTAGAATAAAATGAGTTATCTTGGTAATCTTTCCACTATCACCCATATAGCGCCACATTTACTTCTGGTTAGTGGAAACCCTATTACAAAGTCCATGGTGAACTTCTCCAACTTTTATTCTGGTTTTGCTATCAGGTGTAACAATCCAAAAGGAACCTAGTGTTCAACTTTCACTTACTGACAAGTCAAGCACCGAGCTATATATTCAACTACTTCCCCCTTTATCCTTGGCCATCAATAATGGAGTTTCAAGTTGAGATACATCTTCGTGCTCCTTGGGTGCATGGAGTATAGAGCTTTATGAGCTTTCTTCAAGATCAATGTTCTCAATTCATCCACTTTTCGTACGCATAGTCTGTTATGATAATATAAGCTTATATCTACTCCTAAATTAAACCCTATTGTCTTCCCCTCTTTGACTTTGCTCACGGTTTGCAGCATCTATTCATCCCTTAACTGGCCTCTTTTATCTGCTGCTTAAAGTCAAGTTTAATCTGTAATTTAACCAAAATTGCATCCTCTATTATGTACTCCACCCTAGCATGCATAATTTTCAAAGTAGCAATAAGTTTCCTGCTCAGGGCATCTGTAATTACATTCACCTTTCCTAGATGGTAATTAATCAAACAATCATAGTCCTTGATTAGCTCCATCCATTAATGTTGCTTAAGGTTTAATTCCTTCTATGTGTGTAAGTACTTCAAACTCTTATGGTTAGTATAGATGTAGCACCTTTATCCATATAGGTAATATCTCCATACCTTCAATATAAACACAATAGCAGCTAATTCTAGATCATGTGTGAGGTAATTCTTCTCATGAGGCTTTAATTGCCTAGAGCATATGCAATCACCCTGCCTTCTTACATCAAAACACAACCAAGCCTATTGTGTGAGGCATCACTAAATATCACAAACTCCTTCCTTTGTTCAGGTTGAGTAAGAATAGGAGCTTCTATCAACATTATTTTCAATCTATCAAAACTGGCTTGGCATTTATCATCTCATTCAAACATCCCATCCTTTCTTAACAATTATGTCAACGGAGCTGCAATCATTGGAAAACCCTTTACAAACCTCCATTAATATCTTGCCAATCCTAGGAAGCTTTGAATCTCTATCATGTTCCTATGAGGATTCCACTCTAACATAGCTTTAACTTTACTCGAGTCAACTCTGGTACCTTCAGCTGAGGCAATATGGCCCAGAAAGGCTACCTTTTCCAACTAAAACTCATATTTACTCAATTTAGGATACAATTGCCTCTCCCTCAAGGTCTGTAACACAATCTTGAGGTACTACTTATGTTCCTCCCAAGTCTTGGAATACACCAAAATGTCGTCTATAAACACCATGACAAACTGATCCAAATAAGTTTTAAAAATCCTATTCATTAGGTCCATAAAGGTTGTCAGGGCATTAGTAAGCCCAAATGGCATAATTAGGAACTCATAACGCCCATATCAAATCTTAAAGGCAATTTTAGGGATGTCAGATTCCTTAATCTACAACTGATGATACCTTGACCTCATATCTATTTTAGAGAAAATTTTAGCACCTTATAATTAGTCAAAAAGGTCAGCAATTCTAGGCAATGGGTATTTATTCTTGACTGTTTTTAGCATACAATTGCCTCTCCCTCAAGGTCTATAACACAATCTTGAGGTACTACTTATGTTCCTCCCAAGTCTTGGAATACACCAAAATGTCGTTTATAAACACCATGACAAACTGATCCAAATAAGTTTTAAAAATCCTATTCATTAGGTCCATAAAGGTTGTCAGGGCATTAATAAGCCCAAATGGCATGATTAGGAACTTATAACGCCCATATCAAATCTTAAAGGCAATTTTAGGGATGTCAGATTCCTTAATCTACAACTGATGATACCTTAACCTCATATCTATTTTAGAGAAAATTTTAGCACCTCACAATTAGTCAAAAAGGTCAGCAATTCTAGGCAATGGGTATTTATTCTTGACTGTTACTTTATTCAATTGCCTATAATCGATGCATAGCCACAGTGACCCATCTTTCTTTTTCACAAAAAATATGGGTGCTCCCCACGGTGAATCACTAGGCCTAATAAAGCCCTTATTCAATAGTGCCTACAACTACACCTTTGACTCCTTTAATTCTATAGCTGCCATCCGGTATAGAGTAATAGACACTGGGTTATGCTAGGATATACCTCAATCTCAAAATCTAGCTCTCGATGTGGTGATAATCCTAGTAGTTCATCTAAAAATACATTCGAGAATTTTGATATCACTGGTATCTGATCAAGGTTGGGTGTTATTTTACTACTATCCACCAAATAAGCTAAATATACTTCACATCCCTTTTGAATGAGTCACCTAGCTATAATGGCTAAAATGATGTTTGATAGCAAATTTCTTTTGCCTATAATTGTTATTTCCTATCCATCCATCATCCATAGACTTAGCCTTTTTCTCTCACAATTAATTACTGCTTGATGTTCTGACAGCTAGTTCATACCCAATATGATGTCAAACTCATAAAAGGGAAGTTCAATTAGGTTTGCTGAAAAATGTTTGGTCTTGGATTATTAGAGGATAGTGTCTATAAACTGTATTCATCATCACACTCTGCCCAATCGGGTTGCTCACTTGAATGTTTAAGTCTATGGGCTCTAGTTCTGATCCCTTATCTCATGCTTGTGTTGTATAGATATAAGAATATGTTAAACCAAGGCCTATTAAGCTAGCACGAGCACATCAAATAAATAAAAGGTACCAGTAATGACGTCTGGTGCTTTAGCTTCCTCCCAAACATAAATAGCGTACTGCCATGCTGGACCTCTAGCATCTAATCTCGTCTTTTAATTGCTACTCAGCTGCTTTTATCTTGTTTATCTCAATCCTTTACGAAGTGTTGCTATAGCTGATGCCCGAGTCTTTGTAGCCTCAAGTTGTCTCTAAGGACAATCCCACTGAAAGTGGTCTCTAGCTCTACATATATGGCACACTCCTCTCTTATTCCACCATCACTGCCCCTAATGTCTCCTATTGCAACTCCCACATGTCGGGGTGCACTTTTAGCTATAGATATTGGGGCACTCAAGGTATGTTGTGATGGTTGAGGCCTAAAAGGGATAGCTTAACCTGACCTCTGAAATGGGCCTTACCTCTAGGACTACTATCTTAACTACCTTTGAGATGATTGCCTAGGCTAGAACCCCCTCTATCTATTGCTTGCTTCTAGAGCTGAACTCATCTGACTAGCCAAAAATTATCTCTTTTTCTAAAATAGCTCCCTCTTTTCTTATAACATTTCCTCTATGTCATATGCTATAGCCACTAATGCTAAAAAATCCCTAATCTTCATGGTTGTAATATGCATCTGTAGCTTGACATTGAGGCCCTTTTTGAACCTCTTACAGTGTTCTTCCTTAGTAGGCAAAAACTCCTCAATATATCTACTCAAGTGGGCAAAGTCCTTCTCGTATTTTGACACTAATCTCTACCCCTATTTCAAGTCTAGGAATTCATGTTTCCTTTTGTCCTTATAGGACTTTAGGATGTATCTCTTGTAGAACTCCTTCAAAAAGTACTCCCAAGTGATCTTTGTCATTGCCTTTCTTCTCTTTGTAGTGTCCTACTAGTGGAAGGCTTCTTCTTGGAGGAGAGAGGTGGTACATTTCAAGTTTTCTTCTTTCGTACACTCTAATTGTGCTAAAATTCTCGTTGTTCACTCTAACCAACATTCTGCCTTCACAGCATTATCTTCTTTTGCACCTAGAAAATCCATTTCTCCTATCTTTTCACCCCTTCCAAAATAAGTTTTCTACAATGTTGCTAGGGTGGTGGAGGTGGTGTGGGAGCTAGAGGTGGTGGAGCATCAGTGTGTCTCAGCAGCTTTACTATTTACTACAATAATGCTAGTGAAGCTTGAACCTAAGGCTATGGCTATGGTGGTGGCTGGTGATTAGCATCACTCAGCTCTAATGTGGCTACACTCACTTTTAGACCATGAATAGTGGTGGAAACATAACTAGCCACCTCTTTGCCCCGTTCTAGTGGGGTTTATTCACTCATCGTGTATCACTATATAGAAAATAATTTAATAGCTTCATGTAGTGTAACTTTATGCCAAATACAGAATCCTAGACCTTAGCATTCATGTATGGTATGCTTAGGAATGCCTAAACCTACTCTGATACCACTAAATGTAACACCCCCACCCATTCCCAAAAGAAACAGATAAGGAATGCTACTTCCCCTAGGTCACCTATCCTAAAATTTCCCTAGCTCTCATTTGTTTAACACTTATCAACTTATTTCATATGAAAGTATGTTACCCTTGAATTCTCCAAATTATCAGATAGCCAGTATTAGGAGATTATCTAATAATTTGAAGAATTCAAGGGGTAACATGCTTTCATATGAAATAAGTTGATAAGTGTTAAACGAATGAGAGTTAGGGAAATTTTAGGATGGGTGACCTAGGGGAAGTAGCATTCCTTGTCTATTTCCTTTGGGAATGGGCAAGGGGTGTTCCATATTTGATTATGAATCAATTAAAAAATGTGAATCTTATTTATTAGGCAAGATAACAAAGACACCTTTTACTAGAAAAGATGAACCTACAAGTGGGCTTCTGGACCTCGTATATACACACGTATACAGAATAATGACCACATATGTAAGAGGTAGGTTTCTCTACTTCATAACTTTTATCGATGACTATTCATAATATGGGTATGAGTACTTAATGAAGTACAAATCTAAAGCCTTTGAAAAGTTCAAAGAATTAAAAAATGAAGTTGAGAAATAACTTGACAGAAGTATTAAAACACTTCGATCATATTAAGTTGGTTAATACTTAAGTCAAGAGTTGTAAAGTTATCTAAGAGATAATGGGATATTATCTATATAGACTCCTCTATATACACTATAGCATAATGGTGTATCTATAAGGAGAAATCAAACCTGTTGACATGGTTCGATCTATGATGAGCTTTGCAAGCCTACCTAAATTGTTCTGGGGTTATACATTAGAAACTACTATTTATCTATTAAACAAAGCTGTGTAAAAATTGGTTTATGTTACTTCATATGAGATATGGTATAATAAGAAACCAATTCTTTCTCATTTAGAGGTATTGGCTTGTCCTACTTATGTGAAAAGAATTGTGTCACATAAGCTTGATACTAAATCTGACGATTGCTTTTTTATAGGATATCCAAAGGAGTTTGTTGCATATTACTTATACAATACTTTGGAATAAAAGGTGTTTATTTCAAAGCATGTTATCATTCTATAAAGAGAGTTTCTCTTAAAGGAAGATAGTGAGAGTAAAATCAAACTTGATGATGTTCAAGATCCACAAGTAGAGGCATATTAATTGATTGATCCCTAGCTTATTATGCATGATGATAATATAAAAGGAGAACTTATAGAAACACAAGTTCTTAGACATTCTATTGGAGTCTTTACTACTATTAGGAGATATGGATTTCTCATAAATGAGAATAGTAATGTGACCATAATGAAAAAGGATGAGCCTTTAAACTATGAAGAGGTTTTGAAAAGTTTAGAATCTAAATTATTGTTTAAGGCTATGGAATTTGAAATGGATTCCATGTATGACAACCAAGTGTGGACTTTGGTTAATGTGCTTGAAAGGATAAAATCCATTAGGTGAAAATGTATCTTCAAAAAGAAAACCGACATAAATGGTAAGGTTATTAATCATAAAACAAGCTTGGTTACAAAGGGTTATCATTAAAGACAAGGACTTAACTTTGATGAAACTTTTTCACTTATAGCCATGCTTAAATCCATTAGGATTCTTCTTGCTATTACCACTCATTATGACTAGGAGATTTGGCAAATGGATGTGAAGACAACTTTCCTTAATAGAACTTATTAGAGGAGGTGTACATGACACAACCTGACAGATTCATATCCACTTATAGCAAAAAGGTATACAAGTTTCAAAAATCCATTTATGGATAGAAACAAAAATTTAAAAGTTGGAATATTTGATTTAATGAAACAATCAAAGAGTTTAGTTTCTCACAATATTCAGATAAACCATATGCTTACAAGAAGTTTAGTGGAGTATAGTCATTTTCCTAGTGTTATATGTAAATGACAAATTACTTATGGGAAACAATGTCTCAGTCCTTCAATTAGTTAAGATTTGGCTGTCTAAGACATTCTCTATGAAAAAACTTAGTGAATCAACCTATATATTGGTGATTAGTATTTATCTCAATAGATCTAAGAGGTTAATAGGTTCTTCACAGTTTACATATATAAATAAAATGCTAAAGAGGTTTAGCATGGATCTTTCAAAGAAAGGATTCAATCATGTGACTCATGGGAAGGTCCTTTCTAAGTCTATATGTCTTAAGACATAAGAAGAGATAGAATACACAAGCAGGGTCCTATATGCATTAGCTATAGGATCCATCATGAACAATGTACTAGACTTGATGTAGCATTTGCTTCAAGTGTCATGAGCAGATTCCAATCCAATTATAGAGAGGAACATTGGAAGCCTATCAAGAACATCCTTAAGTACTTGAGAAGGACTAATGATGTATTCTTGGTATATGGAGAAGGGGATTTACAACTAAGTTTGTATATGAATGCTAACTTTTAGTTTGATAGGGACAATTGCAAATCCCAATTAGGTTTTGTGTTCTTGTTTACAGAAGGTGTAGTTAGTTGGAAAAGTTCCAAATAGGATGCAATTACAGACTCAACTACTAAAGTAGAGTACATTGCAACTTTTGATTTATCTAAAGAAGTAATATGAATCAAGAAGTTCATTTATGAACTAGGAGTGGTACTAATTATTGTTGAACCGATGCCTCTGTATTGTGACAACAATAGAGCCATTGCATAGGTAAAAGAACCATAGTCTCAACAACAATCGAAGCATGTCTTCAGGGTTACCATCTTATCTGAGAGATAAGTTGTTAGACAATATGAGAAGATTGAGAGAGTCCCCAATAATTTT
>CANXYI010347410.1:0-10696 GCA_948208565.1 Hura crepitans | reverse complement strand
TTTATTAAATAATATATTTTAACTATACAAGATTTATACTCCACCGTTCCCGATGATTTTGGTGTTCAAGGACTCATCTTTAGATGCTCATCATTTTGGGTATAAGCTCATAGAGTGGGTCCCTCTATGGAGGAAGAAATCAATCAAGGAAAGAGAGAAAGGAGGGGGCAAGATTTTGTGGAGGAAGTGAGGTTATAGTGTGTGGAAAGGAATTTAGAAATTCCCCTTTTATACTTTTCCAAAAATAATTTTTTCTTTATTTGAAAAATTATTATAACTAATATGAAATTCAGTTTCCCCTATGTCTATCCCCAAAATTAGATAAATCCAATCCCTAGATCCTCTTAAAATCTCGAGCCCAAACTGCAACAAGAACCCAAAAAAATTAATGCATTTTATGTCCCGAAAAATCATTAAAAATACTTCCTAATCTTAGAAAATTCTGATCCAAAGCCAATGGACTATTCAGAATATTTGAGTATCTGGTCATAACATTTTTAGAATATTTTGAGTAACTTTTTATTTTATTTACGGTTCAGCTTAGCCTATATCACTATTCATAAGACATTACCGTAAAAGTCTTATTTGGCATTTTTAACCATTCAAACGTCTTCGGATTGGCTTTAAACTTTGCCCAAAATTCTTTCATAATTAATACTATCCATCAATACATTTAGTGGGACTCAAGTTTTGAGAATCATTATTCACCTTAGGAAGTACTATTCACGAGAGTTAGGATTTTTAGGTTATTACAAAATATGACCATAAATGATTGTAATTGACCATATGAACATGGGAAAGTGATAAATGAAGAGATGAATAACATTGTGGAGGGATGAAAAGCATAATGGTCAAATGACTTATATGTATGTGTGCATGTGTGTGATATGGCATAAAATGCATGATATTGATGAATTGTGTGTGTAAATGGATATTTGGTTACATGCATAGGAGATAATCTATGTAATGTTATGTATGTAAAATTTAGGAATCATGAGATGGTTTATGAAATATTTAAGTATGTTTATGCTTTACGGTGTGCATGAAATAATACGCATGGTTAAGTCCATGAGTATGATCATGTGGAATAAAAGGGAATGAATGATATTAAGGAAATGTAAGTGTAAGCTTTTTATAAGGGAGTGGTTGAATAGTCTTGGCATGTATATGGTAATGTGATGTATGTTATGTATGTTAGAGACTTTGTATGCTTGCATGCATAGAAATAAATAATGTAAGGAATTATATCGATGAGTTAGCCGTATAATACTATAATTAGCTGTATTGTGTTTAAGACATGTTATGTGTATTTATGTGTAGATGCTTTAGTTTTGGGTCTACAACATTCCTATGGATTTGGACTTTGACCCAACTTAAAAAACTTACGGTGTGACTCAAATTGCAAAAAAATGGGAATTTATGTTAGTAGAGGAGAACTTAGGCCCGACACTAATTCCAATAGGGGTATAGGGGCAAAGCCCCTATTTATGGACTTATTCACTTTTTTGGCCTTTGATGATAACCAGAGGTAGGCTCAAGCAACAAAGCAAACAACCTAGAACCTAGGTCTGTATGGACCAACTTATTGCTAGTCCGCTCTGATTTGATACTAAAAAGTCTGTACCAACCAACCAAGGCCCAGCCTAAAATTATAAGCCCATGACCCATGGTTTGCTCAAACAAGCCAAAGTTCACATCCATATGGACTATAATAAACTCAGCCTAAAACTAGGCCTAAGGCCCATGAACTATAAGGGTGAACCCAAAACCTAGGTCCACATGGCATAAGGACTATGGTCCGTACGGATCTGCTAATGAAAAAACTTCCAAAAGCATAATCTTCTTTATTTAGACTATGATTCCTAATCCTGCTAGGAATCCTTCTCTTTCTAGGTGGGAATACTCCCTAGAAACACTATAAATACTCCTTTCGTCAACTTATTTTAGAACCAACAATCATTAATAATAACCCTAAAATTATGTAAGTCCAAGCATTGACTCTAAAGCAGGAATTGCTCTACTAAACCTTAGCCCACACTAAAAAATAATTATTCTTTCTAAAACCCTACCTTCGCATTATTGCTTAAAGCTTATTTACAAGATAAGATATGAGGCCTTTATTTGTATTCATCTCTATTCATTCATGTTGCTTCTATAAACTGATGATCTCTTATGATTAATCATATGTGAGGTGATTCTATGTAATCCCCACATTAATTATAGGAGTAAGTTATTGTTTTGAATTGTCTTAATCATATGTAGTTGCCTATTAAAATGATGTAACCACTTTGTAATTGACACTCTAATCACTCGAACTTATCTTAAAGCATGATAAGGTCTATATGGACTTAATATATTGATATGTGTATAATTTGACATCTACACAGACTATTGCTCAATAACATTTTTTACTTTGAATACTATGTTTTAATGTATTATGTCTACCATGTTTACATGATTATATGTTATTATCATGTTATATGATATTTACATTCCTTAATATGCTTATTATTGATATTCTATAATTAATGTGTGACACCTCTTAACCAATTTGATTATCGATCAATCGCTAAGCCTAACTAAGGAATGCATGCAAATCAAGTTATCCAAACTCTACCATACTTATACTTGTTAAAAGCATTCTTTAAAAATGATACATTTATGAAAATATAAGATTTCAAAAAATTATTCAAATCATAGTTACAATTCATTTTTAAGAATTTTCATGTCAAAAATCCGATGACATAATGGCTATATCGAGATACTATCCTAAAATGAATAATAACCTGTAAATAACAAATACACTTTTATAGCATTTTCATACATCCACAACCACTTATGATCCTCTAATCACTCTATCAACACACAATCAGGATATTTCAACCTCAAAAAGAGATATCATATAATATAAAATAGATTTATACAATTTTAAAAGTTTTACAGACTTTGAAATCCAAAAGATTTAAATCAATTAGAGCTTAGGCCCGTTTCCCCTATATTTACAGCATTGAGTGCAAACCTATACATCATATAACTACATCACATTTACATGTCATTACCAAAAGAAATCTTAATAAGCTTGATGCCCTAAGGCTCGATCTTAAAATGTCTTTTTACTTACGCATCACAAACAAATAATGTACTAAGCAACTGCTTAGCAGTGTAATCAAAATAACTCATGCGTATAGTCATTATCAACATGCAATTTATATATAACCAATAAATAGAAGCATAAGCATCTAATATCTTTCATAATATGCATAATAATTATGATATGTATATATGTGTAAATAAAACATTTATCATGCCTATATCTCCACACAAGATATATATCATGCATACTACCTGACATATATAATGTATATCACAAGTAGATCAACAAAATTCACACTTTACATTTAAATGCTATTTTCATCCATATAACACATTTTATAAGTTTAACTTTTAATTACTTTGTTTGTTTTAGCCTATTTTGGGAAAACACAAAACCTATGGATAATGGGTTCAATAATATGTAGTGGCCCATATTTTGGACCTGACAGCTACTGACTAGCACAAACAAGTGTGTAGTACCAAACTAGCCTCACATGGCTGCACCTACAAATAAATGTGCAGCGGTTCTTATGAAACCTTATAACAGCTACACCCATATAGATCAAAAGATTATAATATAAATCTATAGGTAAGACATATAGTGAACCCTTGGATAACACAATCAAGGCACTGAAGTACCCTTTTTAGCCAATAAATGACTAAATTGGGAAATTACATTATAAAAAATATTTTTAGTGATCAAGCACACTATAACATGCATTTAACTATATTTATGCAATATGCACTTCAAAAATCATCATTATCATCTCATTTGTTACTTATAACCATATAATTGCCATTTCATATTCACTTTTTAGAATATGTTCATCTAAGATACATTATACCTAAGTGTCCATCAAAATACGCTTTATGGCATACATAGTAATGTAATGTCTCATATAAGCTCATTATATGTTTAAAACATATTATGGCCCAAAACCACATTAATTTGGGATTTTAATCATGTTCATAATCAAACATAATAGGCATAACATACATATGCATCTTTCATGCATTACATGATTTTTACATACACATGCATTTTAAAAGTATCATTTGGCTATGCATGCCACTCATGCATAACTCACACAATCAACATCACTTGGCCACATGACCATAATAATAGCACTATATGTCTCACTTAGGTATATTAATGTAAATAATAGCATCACTGACATAAAATTATTCTTATATGTTAATTAAGCATACATATCATTCAAAATGCCTTATCTACATCTTACATGCTATATATCTTAATTAATGTCATTAATTCCATGAAATGAGCAATTAATGCATATTTACACAATTAGGCACATTATGTCAATTTGATGCAAACACTTCAATTTACACAAATTCTTTTGATTACACATATCAAGGATGTTGTAACATGACCTTGAGGCCTGCCCACACCTTTGATTTTCCCTTATCTCATGTTTTGGCAGAAACTCCTAACATATTATAGGTAAAAACTTATACAAATCATAACAATTTGCACTAAGCTAAAAAATGAAAGCTAAAACCATAGAAGTGCTCTTGGTTACCCATAGAATGTGGGAAAAATACTAGATTTTGAAAAAACTTACCTGAACCAAAAATGCTTACTATTCATCGAGTTTCAAAATCATGAAATCTATCGATTTTTCTTCAAATTTTTCACTCTCGGGAAGTTTTAGAGGATGTGAAGGCACTCAAGCTATTTTTAATTGAGCCAAATTTAGCTTATAGGGAAAGGAAGAAATCAAAAATGGAGGGGGAAGGCAAGAAGAAGCCATCGGCATCTAATGGGAGAGCAGAGAGAGGTAGAGAAGAAAGGTTTGACCAAAAATAAAAAGTTTGACCATATTTATATTTTTCCAAAAATAGTTATTTTTATTTTCATTTTTTGTCCTCTTTTTCCTCTAATCTTTCCTTCTCTTTTAGGCGAAATTAAATATCAATTTTACTTGTCAAAATTCACTTTTTAGGCCCCAAAATCCTCTAAAAATTGAAGCTCAAAAAATAAGAAAAGCCAATTAAAATCACTAGTTTTAATATTACTTAATTTTTGTAAAAATACTTTTCTATATCCAAAAATTCAAATTCTTATGCCAATAAGCTAATTAGAAGTTTTGAATGTCAGTTCGTATAAATCCCAAAATTTTCTAAGCAATTTTTTAATATTTTACGGTTTAGCTAAAACTAGGTCACTATCAATATGACATTGCCATAAAATTAATAGTCATTTTTAGTCACCTAAATAACCTCTTTTAATTTTCAAATTTCACTAAAAATTATGTTATAATTGTTGCTTCCATTTAATAAAATTAGTGTCCCCTGCCTCAGGAAAATACTATTTAAATCCCGAGAAGTACTATTCATAACACTGAGATTTTTTAGGCGTTACATTTCTTCCCCTCTTAAAAGAAATGTCATCCTCGACATTACAATATTACCTGACTCAAATAATTATAGATATTGCTCGTTCATCTGAGCTTTTGTTTCCCAGGTAGCTTCTTCCATCCTATGGTATTTCTAAAGAACTTTTACCTAAGGTGACATTTTATTCTGTAGTTCCTTCACTTCTTTGTCTAAAATCCTCACAGGTTCTTCTTTGTAAGATAAGCCTAGATTAACTTCAACTTTTTCCTCTATCAATACATGTGTTGGATCTGATCTATATCTTTTAAGCATAGATATGTGGAAGACATCATGGATCTGCTGAAGTTCTTGAGGCAAAGCTAGTATATAGGTTATCAGTCCCACATATTCTATTATCTTATATTACCTAATAAATCTAGGACTTAACTTTCCTTTTTTTTCTAATCGTAAAACTTTCTTTTGAGGTGAAACCTTAAGAAACATTTTGTCACCCACCTCATATTCCACTTTTTTTCTCTTTAAATTCATATATAACGTCTGTTTGTCAGAAGATGCTTTCAACCTCTCTCTAATAATCTTCACCTTTTCCTCTGCATCTTTTATTAGATCTGGTCCTATAAGTTTCCTTTTGCTAAGCTCATTCTAGCATAGAGGTGTTCTGCACTTCTTTTTGTATAAGGCCTAATAAGGAGTCATACCCAAGCTTGCTTGATGACTATTATTATAAGTGAACTTAGCTAAGGAAAACTATTAGTCCCACTTTCCTTTGAACTCTAATGCATAACTCTTTAGCATGTCTTCTAGCACTTATTAACCAAAATATGTCATAAACATAACATTGTGTACTACTTAGCATCAAATCACTCAAGTATCAAAGGATTACTTGAATGACTCTATAACACCCTTATATCCAACCATTAACTAAGCTCATGTACAGGATGTTATGTATCTGTTTTGATTATCTTCTCCATTTGAGCCCTTGGCATACACAATTAATCCACTTAGTATAATTGTTTTAACAAAATATTTATGTGCATCTTTTGAAAACCTCATATTATATGTGAAGTATATTACATATATTATATATAATCAATAGATGCATAATAAAACATCAATGTTATTAAAATTAGTATTTAACAATTAATTATTTCAATTGCCACCAATAAATTTAACTTGAAATTAAAACAATCAAAAGCTATTATCCATTTATACTAATCAGTAATATATTCAGTAACACTGGTACACTAAACATGCACACTCAATTCAAACAACACTTATTCATATCAAAATGTAGGTACACTTTTAACATGTGAATAATGCTCGTAGTGGACTCTTCTTACCTATGCTTTTAATCCTTTTGCTTTAGCCAATGTTAGGAGTCGATCTGCTATGTCCACCACCTTAACTCATTACCTACACATTAACTTGAAAGCTAATGAACTGTGTATAATCACTCAGTGGTGTATTCTTATAGTATGGAGCTTATATTCCTTATATCATTGAATGATGCATCCTTAATTCTTTTATTAGTCTTTATCTATTCCTCTATCTTCTTTGTGTATATCCATAAGTATGTATAATAATTAATTAGAGGGCCAACTTTATTCTTATGAGTGTTCTTTTATTTTATTATCCTAATTATCATGAATAATTATTAGATATATGGTAGCTTTAGTTTAAATTTTACTATATTCCTTTGCCCTTTTATCATGTTTATTGTTAATGAGTATTTATGTATCTAATCTTTTACTTTGTCTTAAAATATCCTTTGCATGGAAAATTTTGATCTTTGTTGCCTCTCATGCTATATTTAAAATTATACAGTGTATGATACTTAACATACTTTCCATGCAGTATAGTTTCTATAAATACTTCCTTAATATATTTGCATGTGTGTGTTTACAATCTTCCTATATGTCTATCTAAAACTTCTATCTTTCTTCCTTGTTTTTCCCTTTATATTGACTAAATTTCTCTTGGATATGTTCATCCACACTATTTTAGTGTTTCGATATATAATCATTCAATTCCATTTTTAATTTATATCTGATAAATCCATGTCACCTATGCCATTTTTAGGTACATAGCATTCATAGTACTTTATGATTGTGATATTAATCATATCATTTATCCTTTATAAATCATTTCAGTATTTTTCTTATTATAACATCTAATTCCAATATGATAAATTTTTTTCTTGTATATCAATCATTTTTAACTTCATTATTTCTTTGCTCAGCCCATATTTGATAGACGAACACTTAACACTAGATATTAGGATCTAACTTGTGAAGTAGCCCACATTTTAAACCTTAGTAGCTACACCTACCCATTTCCACTCGATAGTAGGGATCAATTCATAAGAACCTCCCAAATTGGAGTGGTAGGAATAAGCCCTGGTGGACCTCCCAACAGTAAGGATAGTAGGGATCAACCTCGAGGGACTTCCTAAATCCCAAATATTAATCATGCTTAGGTGGATAGCAGGGATTAGCCCTATGCGACTTTCCAAATTAAATGTAATATGAGTAAATAGGTATCAACCCATATGGACCTCTTAATACCCCGGTGTGTAGGGCTCACTATCAGAACCTTGGTGGTTGCACTTGCCATACCAATAAATAGGCAATGATCCATATAGACCAAAGCCCCTAGCAACTGCTAACTCCCTAGTTGACCAATCAACCTACCCAGTAGGTTGTCTAACTCATATAGGCCAATTCTTAGTTCTTATTGCATTTAATTGTTCATTCATTTCTATGCAAATTTCAGTATCATAAGAAATTAAATCATATCAATAATAAACATTAGCCTTATATTTCATTCACATGAACAAATGAATATAACTTTTGTAACTTATCATTGTCGCATACTTTTTCTCTCAATCTTTTTTAAACATATTAATGCTCTAGTTCTACTTGTAGCCATAATATTCATCACCTACATCCTTATTATATCTTACTACTTACATTTTATAAGTTGGAGTTTCTTTGTTCACTTAATTACCTATAAGGCTTTTAAATTGATTTCCTTAAATTACTTTGTTGCAATATATTCTTACCTTTTTCTTAAGTATATATTATCAATTTATTTTCTATTATTTCATATATAAATCCTTAATATATTTCCAATATCCTTAATTCTTAATTTTTTATAAATAAATTATTCTTCAGTTCTTATTAATTAATTCCATAAACTTTATTTTGACTCAATTTCTTTAATTTTTATTATTACCTCTTTAACGACACTATTATGATTTCATCAATTCCTTATTCATTTATACCTATGCATCTATTTCCTATTTCCCTCCATTTCCACATTCTTAATTTAATTCAATTTATTTAATTATAATTTCTTACTCATGCATTTTTTTTACCCTTTAAGACTTTCTTAGATATTTAATCACTTAATTTATAATCCTTATTTCATTGATTATGTGTCTATTTAATTACCCTCCTTATTATATTTAGTTAATTAGTTCATAAATTTCTCTTTTTACTGATATAATGATTATAAAATTCTGAAACCTACATGTATCCCATATGTTTTTCCTTTATTTTCTAGGTTTATATCATAATAATACATTTCTTCTTTTTGTTCCTCATATTTAATTTCTTTTACTTTGATGTATTTTTATTCTTGCATACATTTTTACTTTAACTTATCTACCATATATAAATTAAACTATGTAATTCATTACACACCATCCTTTAATTCTTATTATTGCTTTCTTCTCATATACCTCTTTAATTCTTTAATTATATATGTGTAATTAATTTTATTATCAACTCATTCCATTCTTTATTCTTTTATGTATCTATGTATTATGTTTTTCTTTATTTTTCCTTTCTAGTCAATTATACCATCTAATTAGGCCTATTATTCTCCTTATTTCTACCTACATTAATTTAATTATCTATTTATCCATTTATACCTATTTAGTAATCATATTCACACTTAAATATTTTTTGGATCTTCCTAAATTCTAAGCCATAACCATTTATTTAACATATTTTATTTTCCTATGTATCTATAATTATGATATGCTAAACTATGCACTTAATGAACCATAAAATATTCTTATTCACTTAATATGTATGTTTTGACCATAATAAGTTTTCATCCTACCTATTTTGTTTCATTATTTTAACCATTTTAACATCATTCCTTTAAATCCTAATTATGTCTCTTAACATTAATTTCTACTACAATTAAGCATTCAAGCTAAACTAGCAACTTCCATAACATATAAAATTCTTAAAAATTCTCAACATAATGTAAATTCATACTAATTAAATTTAATTCCTTCTTTTCTTTATTTTCCTCAATCCCACATATCTTAACATAAACCTTATATCAATTTTATCCATCCATAACAATATATTAATCATAATTCATATAAACCATAACATATGTGAACCATAATTTAGAATACACATACCTCATGTGCTTAAGTCCATCAATCCACCATTTCCTCTTGCTTAACTCCATCTCATCATTATCCTTCCTCTATTTCCATTAACTCCATAAATGAATTTCCTCATAAAAAATCTATTAAAAATAACATTAATCACATAATTTCATTATGTACTTATAAACTATCACCTAATTATGTCAATTAAATTACTTAATCTATTTGGGTTGAGAACCACTTACCACTATGAAAATCACCCTAAACCCTTGCCTAACACCTCCTTTCTTCCTCCAATTCTATGCTTGTAATGCCCGCAAGTCCAAGTTTTACGAATAGTACCTCCGTGGCTTGAATGGTGTTCCCTGTAGGTCAGCCCTTCACGAGGCCAAAAAGGGACGCATTGGTCATAAAACTTTGATGGGCCTGAAAATGGGTAAAATGAAAGAATTTAAAAATTTAGCAGAACCAACAAATCATTTTGAGTCAAGAACTAGTGAATGGGAAGATAAAATGAGGTTATGTCAAGACAGCCCCAAGATGTGCCTAGATGGACCCAAAGTACCATACTGTGAACCTCAAAAATTCCAATTAATATGATAGAGAAGGAATTTTAATTTTTTGAGGTCGTTTGGTATTTTTTGAATATTTTATTCTAGTGGGTGAATAATGCCAAAAAGTTAATATGAAATTTTGACTTGAAATTTTATGTGGGCCTTAATGACAGTAATCGAGGATTTTTAAAACTAAAATGGCTATTTTTGGAGGTCTAAAGAAATTTCTATGAATTTTTGAAGTTTAAAAAGAAATCGAGTGGATATAGACCATTAGATT
>CANXYI010347211.1:0-22950 GCA_948208565.1 Hura crepitans | reverse complement strand
ATTTGGAGTAACCATTGAACCAATAAAATTTTTCACATTGATATCTAGTAAATAGTACAGTTAGTTTATGTCCACTTGTAAAGTGTTCAAGATGTGCTCAGATTAAACCAAAAGTAGCATGACTCGAAGTTTAAGATTTCAATTATTCTAGTGGTGCTGAAATCATAATTTTCTAACATCGGTAAGTATTATATTTGAATTTCTTCAAAACACGATTGAATAATTTACTAAGTTCCCATTGGATTTTAGACCCTAAATTGGGAAATTCTATAATTTTTATGTTAAGAGAAGTATTTTTAGAGACCTCAAACATTAAAATCACAATTTTGAAATGCCCAAAAATCCCATTTTTATGAACAATACTAGATATAAATAGTGTTTCTCGAGTAACTAGGTCACACTAAAGTGGCTAAAAGGAGAGTGTTAGTCATTAAACTATGATAGGCTAAATAATGAAGAAAATAAAGTTATTGCACTAGCCACTGAACTAATAAAATTTTTCACATTGATGTCTAGTGAATAGTAACCTTATGTAGGATTAATCATGGCTGTTAGATCACCATGTGGTGCAATTTATGGCCATCTATGGTCTTAGTATAAAAGGTGAGAGTGTATGTATGTGTACACTTTATCAAAATCACCCATCTTCTCCCCTATCCTCCTTTAGTCGACACTATACCCCATATTCTCTCTCCTCTCTTTATTTCTTCATTATTCACCCATTTCTCCACCAAAAACATCAAGTTAAATATAAAAATTGATCTTTTCCACATTTAAAACTCTAATCTAGTGTTAATTTTATAAGAAAAATGCATTTTTTTGGAAAAAGGGAGGTTAAAATGTTTAAGGTTTCAAACCCCTAAATTGAGAGAACTTAGAGGAAGTAAGAATAAAGGAAAAGAGAAGCTATAAGGTGCTATTCAAAATGTTGAATAACCATTTTGTAAGTGTATTTGATAAAATATATGAGTGTATCTATATGTTATGCATATTCCATAATAGGTTCATTATATACACATTATTAATTTAGGGGTTAGAATAACCTTAAAATCAAATTAGTAGTACAATAGGGTTTATGCAATGTAAATTAGCTAGTATAAATAGAAATTGGGTGGAAAATAAATTTATTAGTGAAAAACTATGGTTGGCCAAATGGTATGTATAAAAAAAACATAGTAGGAATTAATCAATTTATGGTTATAATTGGTGTAAATAAACTGTATTAGACTTGATTATATTGGTACATTATGTAGTGGATATGTATATAGAGGAATGTGAAAAATGACGAGAATGTAGATATAAAGCATGTTTATGTTTGTGTGGTGTAGTGTGTAATGCATAATGTATGCTAGCATATTATGTTTTGTAATGTGCATTGCTAGAATGATAACATGATTAATGTAATTTGTATTATGAAATGGAATATGGAAAAAGGATCACTTGTGTGAAATATGGGATGATGTTAATAATAGTGAAATGGCATTATGTAAATGTGGTTACATAATGTACCATAACTAGATAAATGGTTGGCTATAAAGTATGTGCAAAATAGATGAATAAGTGATTAGAAATTGATATAAGATATATACATACATTTATATATATATATATATATATGTGTGTGTGTGTGTGTGTGTGTGTGTGTGTGTGTGTGTGTGTGTGTATGTGTGTGTGTGTGTGTGTGTGTATGTGTGTGTGTATGTATAAGATATGTAGTTTATACAAAACTAAAGTGAAATATGGATAGCCTATATATGTTAGACAATTTACTAAATAGGTTGACCAATTAACAAGGGATCTGCTAACTACTAGGACACTTCAGTGTCATGTTTCATGTGAGTGCACCTGTCATGAGGTTAATGAGGGCCACTGCACACATGTATGTTGTATATTGATATGATATGATATTTCTCATATGGGTGTAGCCATTAAGAGGTCTAACAAAACCACTGCACATATTCTTATGATGGTGGAGTCGCTAAGAGGTTCAATGAGACCACTTCACAATTATTATGATATGTCATGCTGCTGCATCAATTGTGAGATCTAGTAGGGCCACTGCATACTTTCATGCTAGTGTAGTAGCTGTGAGGTAAAAAAAATGTGGGCCACTACACATTATAATCCTAATATTTAGTATTGGGATCGATGTCTATCAGATATGGGCTAGTAAATGGTAAAAAAATGTATGTGATATCATGAGTAATAAGTCAACAATTAATTCGAGGCACAAATATGTTAAAGAAAGGTAAATGACATAACTTAAGAGTAATAAATAATAATGTGATAACTAGGCAAAGACACAGGTATGATAAATGTATTGATTAATTATGTAATCAATTGGATATGATAATGCATTACCTATTTCATGACATATATTTTGTGACATTACATGCTAAATGTGATTATGTGTACAAGTTCTAAACATATTTTATTGAATACACCACTAAGCTTTATACTTAACACATCTTGTTTTCAATACATATGTTTTAGATAGGCAGCTTCAATTCAGCCTCAACATAACAGTGCAGTGGAGTTAGCCTCAGCCCTTATAGTATACTTTTGCCATGTATAATGTGATGTACATAATAGTAGATGGCACTCATGAGTTGATACATAGAATGATCTAGTTTTTCCCATGTATTTATTTCACTTAAGTTCAAATTAGATGTGTAAATTAAATAATAGATGTTATACCATGATAATATGCATGCATGTGAACTTGATTATGTGTTTATGATTCGACTATTATGATCGATGTGATAGCTTATCTGTGAGTGGGTTATGAGGACCAGAAAAATCCAAGATGTGGAATTAAGATTGGGACTTTACAGAAGTGGCTTTTTTTCTATGGGTTTTATTTTGGGATATGACACCATGTAGCCATTATGTTACCAAAATTTTGTCATAGCAGAATAATTTTTTTTAATGTGATCATACATATGTTGTTTATGCATAGGCCCAACATATTCATGAATTGCACATGCAAATAATAGAATTTTAAAAAGATAATGGTAGAATAGGTAAATTCTATCAATGTGTCATCTTTTATTTAAGCTGGCAATGATTCAAGTAAGAAGTGCCACAAAATGCCATCTCTCATTTGGATTAGGCTAACAAGTTAGGTAAGGGGTGTCACAACTTGGGCTAAAAGGATATTACAAATTTATTTGAGCATTAGAGGTATCTACTAGAAATAGTATAATGATAATGATAATGATATGTTAATGATGTTTTATGGAATTTTATTTAAGGAATTGGTTGTAGAGTTGAATGACATAAAGCTATGATGAAGAAATGATGAAGCTAAAGTGAAAAGAGATAGATAATTTGTGAACTAAAGATAAAAAAAGGGATGTGTATCTTAATACTATGAGACTTAAAAGTGTGTAAATTTGTTATGAGACTTGGATGTGTGTAAAATCACATTACTTGAGGCTATGTAAATTTGTTATATGTTTTTAAGCTTACAACTAGGAGTTATGCCAAATTATGAATATGATTAATATGTTTAACCTTGTTATGCTTATAAAGATGACTAAATGGATAGAAAAGAATGTATGTATATGTAAATAAAATTGATTAGGATGTTAACTAATATGGTTGTTTGAGCTAAAATGTATAGTGCTTGAAGTATGCTTCGTAGAAATGCCTTGTATGTATGTTTAAGCATTTTTGTGATAAAAATCATATGTATTACTATGAGTATATGCTAAGGTTATAAGAAGTGACATGGAATTATAACCTAAATGGTAATGTTAATAAGATTCAAAAGATTATATAGTTAATCTATTATTTTTTATGTTAATTACATTTAATGATAATATGTCGTGTAGTCTTATGACTTGTAAATTGTTGATTAAATTGGGTTGAAGATTGAACCGTACTTGTTAATTTACAATAAGAAGATATGTTGTCATGTCATTCTTTATGGTTATTTACTTATGGTATGATAGTGTTTATTATAGGCATAATTGATATTATGAGGATATAAAGGTATATGTTTTGCCTTAGCATATGAAATAATGTTAAGTGATGTAGTGCTATAGACATAAATAATGTTGGCATGAGATAATGATGGGAATGGCATGTGATGGATATGAGACATTAAAATGCATGTTGTGTATGATATGGCCGAATGGCCTAGCGAAGAAAATGAGGCTATTTATATATTTATGAGTATGATAATGAGATGAAATTGTGGTAAATGAATCAAACTTTGAATATAGACATGTATGATAAAGATGTTTGTTCATAATGCATGAGATATATGTAAAACTTATGGCTAAAGACTATTGTTTCCCCATTTTGTCATTTGTTAGTCAAATGACTATAAAATGTACATCACTATGTTAACATATACAAAACTAAATTAAAATGGTGATGGCCCATAAGAGTATGACAACCTTGTCTAGATAGGTTGACTAGTCAACTAGGGCATTTAAAAGCTGTTAGGGTGCTTTGATATCTAACTATAGCCTTCGAGCCCTTATTATGGCCTCATGGCCTATTTATGTCCTTAAGGTCTATATCATAACCTTTAGGTAAAAGACCAAGTTAAAGCTAAAGCCTCAATTAGTAATATCATGTCCGTAGGGTCTATATCTTGATCTATATTACTAATTGAGGCTTTAGCTCTAAGCTTAGCACATTATTGTTTTTACGATGCATAGGCAAAAGAACAAGTTAAAGCTAAAGCCTCAATTAGTATTATAGATCAAGATAAAAACTTTATTTTGGTATAGTTTTTGGATCACTATGTGCATAACATAGTTATGGGCACTTATATGCGTGTAATATTAAGGACCTAAACAAGTTTTAAAATGTTTTGTAATTGTCTTTAAACTAAGTTTACTTTGTAATATGTATATGTACTACAAATGATTTTTTATTATTTTTATGATTTTGTGTTTTTTGGATGTTGGAAATATATGATTATGGATGATTAGAAGGATTATGGAGTTTGGGATGTGATGTATGTGAATATAAAAGTGATTTATTGCAGGTTATTATTTGGGCTAGTGTAACTGGATGCCATTATGCTTTTGGATTTTTGACAGGATAAATCCCTAAAAGTATAAATTTGACTTTGGTTTTATGGTAAATCATGTTTTATAAAGAAAAATAAGCTTTCAAATAGGTTTTAAATTATAATAGTTTTCAAAGTAAGTTTGAATATCAGTTTGTGCCACTTTTCATTTAGATCCAACAATTAAGTTGGGTGAGGGGTGTCATAGAAGTAAGTCTACTTAGAGCCAGTCTCTTTAGTAGTAGCAATAAGTTATTTGCCCTTGCCCTTCTTGCTTACCCCTACTTGGGCCTTCGTTTTCTTCTTTTTCTTCTTTTTGGGAAGTATTATAGTCAACAACCATAATTGCTCTAAAATTCATCTTAATATCTTCCTCAACCTTCTTAAGCATTTTTACCAACTCTTAGATAATTGTCTAAGGACAAATTAGCTATAATTATCAAGTAGAGATGACAAGACCAAGTTTACATGTAACACTCGTGAAATACGATTTCACTAATAGTACTTTTTGAGGCATGAATAATGTTCCCAAAGGTGCGGGGCATTGTACAATGGCTATAAAGTGCAAGTACTACTCATAAAACTTTGATGTGCCAAAAAATGATGAAAATAAAATAATTGAAATATTTAACAAAACCAATAAATCATAATAGGTAGTAAATAAGTGAATAGTAACATAAAATGGGTTTCTACTTGGATTAGTCGAGGATGTGCTCGGATGCACCCAAAAATAGCGTACCCTAAATATTAAAAATTCTAATGAGTCCATTGGAGAAGAAATTTTAATATTCGTAGGTCATTTACTATTTATTCAGAATATTTATATTTAACGAGTGAATAATGACCCCAGGTCAACTGTGGAATTTTGACTCAAAAATTTATAAGCCTTTTAATGGTATTAAATAAGGAATTTTGGCTAAAGAATTATATTTTTTAAAGGTCTAGAATAAAAGAAATGAATTTTTTTAAGTTTGACATAAAACTGAGCAAAATGGGGCACAAAAATAGAGAAATAAGTGAATGAGGCCTATGGGCCACTTGCATCAATTGGTGATTTCGTGTGGGTGAGCCTATACACACCAAATGCACCCATCTTTTTCATTTGGGTCCAAAAAATCGTAGCCATTTTATTTAAAATAGTCATCACATTTTTATTCTTTCTCCCTCTATAAATCCACCATTTTTCCACCAAATTAAGCAATTAACTACTATAAATTTACCTCCATGGCCTAAATAAGCAACTAGAAGAGGAATTTCATCAAAAGAACATTTAAAGTGAGAGATATGGCTATGGGATAAATAGTGATATTTTCAAGTATAAGTTGAGAAATCTCAATTTTTATTTTTGTTATGTAATATAGGGGTGATTTTAAGCCTTAGGGAGAAAATAGAACTCAATTTAGAGTAACTATGAATTTTCTAGGAATTTATGAAATTTCGTTACATATATGTAGGAAAAGGAAAAAAAAAAGGAAAAATAAGCCTAGAAATAGAGTTCATAAGTGGTGAATTTCACTTTGAGGTAAGTGAATATACTCTAAACATATGCATGATTCATTGGCATGAAAATGTGTAGGAAAATCTTCTATGGAATATTGAAAATGTTATGAAATTATGTGTATTTATTGACATAATTAAGCCAATTGGTGTATAAATGAATGTGAATGAGGTAAATGTGGTAAATTGGCCTTGAATGTAAATGTATGCCAATGAATCTACAATGGCCGAATGGTACTAGTGATACCTAGGTATGATAAGCATGTGATTATATACATAAATGTAAGGTGAATTAATGATAATAATATATGGTTATATAATGTACATAAAAATGTAATAAAATGACATGAAATGAAAATTTGTGCCATGAACCAAGAATGGCTGAAACATGTAACTTGAAAATTTGTAAAGTAAATGGTTAATTGTGGACCTAAATAGCCTAAAATGGATAAGAAATGGCCTTGAAGAAATGTATAATGAAAAAGAAGAAAAAAAAAGAATGAAATGTGAACATAAAACATAAAAGTGTTTTATGAGATTTTAGGCACCAAGAATGTGCAATTAAATCATAAGATATGTTTTATGATGGAAATGAATTAAATGATGAGTAAATGAGAAAAACTTAGTGGGGATCGAAGGGAATGATCAATGATAGTGATTATGTAAATCATTGGGAAAAAGACAAAAGGAAGAAAAGATTGAAGGAAAAATGAAAACGAATAATGTAAAATGACTTATGCCTGAATGAAAAATAAAAATAGACTAATGGCATATATAGCTAGACACCTACTAGATGGGTTAATTAGTTAATTAGGAATAAAGCAACTACTAGGTATGATCAGTTAGATCAATACCCTTTTTAACATAAATATGTAGGTGTAGCTATAGGATAAGGTTCATAAAACCACTACACATTATTATACATAAATATGTAGGTGCAGTTATAGCATAAGGTTCATAGAACCACTGCACAACATAACAATAAGTATGTAGGTGTAGCTACATGATAAGGTCCAAAATGCAGACCACTGCACAACCAAGATTCTTTTATTCAGTGTACTTAGGTGTTGTCTATCGGTATGGGCCTAATAAGGAAAATAATGGACTATGGAGAAGAATACTTCGCCAAATAATAAATTAACATAAAATGATCATAGAAAGCATTATGATGTATTATTACAGTTTGTGAATGTATATGATGATTTTGTTGCTATGATTATTTATATGACAAAATGAACTGCTATCTTTGGCTATTATGGCATGATTGCATGAAAAAATATGTAATGCATGCATATGTTTACTTCATATTCATCACTGAGTTATACTCAATGTATCGGCATTCCAATGCATAGGTTAAAGTTAGGATTACAAGAAGTGTCTGAGCCTCGGTGGTTGAACAAGAGTCTTTAGGGTATTTTCTTTAACTTTGGATGTAATTATAAGGAGTGTACTCGTGTATATAAAAAATAGAGTTATGGGATGTAGATAGATTTTGATTGTACATAGAAAAATGTATAACAATAATTGATAAACATATAATGAGGTAATGGAAATGCATATCCAACAAATGCATACAAATGCCATGTATCTCTATAATTGTTAATGGTAATGGGTCTAAGACCTTATGAAATTGAGTGTTGCTATTGATATTATGATTTTTCATGTGAAATTGTGATTCATGATGATTCTGGAGGACCAGAGGGTCCAAAAGTTGTGGAATAAATGTATGACTTGTATAGAAGTGTATTTCTTTATAGGAAAAATTTTAGTTTTTAACCTGAACAGCTATTATGCTGTTCGATTTTCTAAAAAAAATTGTTTTATGTCAAACCAAATGATTTTCTCAGTGCATCATGCCTATTTTGAATTAAAAGTAAAGAAATGATGAAAATAATTCAGACATAGATAAAAAAAATAGAAGAAAGTAATAAGTGTTAAACGAATAAACCTTAGGGAAATCCTAGGATGGGTGACCTTCTAGGGTGTTCATACTCTTATCGGGTTTCCACATAAATCGGGTAAGGTTGTGATAGTTTTTGGTATTAGAGCCTAGGTTTAGGTGTTCCTAGGTAGGTTATGCATGAGTACACATGTCTTAAGAGTTAGTACCCCATGTCAGCTACTATTTATGAGGCTTATAATGTTTTCTTTTATAGATATACAATGAGTGAACTGACTCCACTAGAATAGGGGTAGGAGGCAGTGAGCTTTGCTCCTATAAGAGTCGAAGGGGCAGATAGTGCTAGTACACCTACACTGAGTGATGCTGCTTAGCTAGCATAGGCATAAGGATAGGTTTCACCTATGTAGGTTTAGTAGATAGTAGATATATTGAGATAAACAATAGCAGTAGTTGCTCAGCCACCTCCATCACCTCCTACTCTAGTACCATCACTTGTAGCTCTCTAGAAAACATATTTAGAGGTATTAAAGAAAATAGAGGCCACAAAATTTAAGGGCACTACAGAGGATGATGCTAGAAAGGTAGAGTTGTGGTTGGAGAAGACAATTAGAATACTGGAATAGCTAGAGTGTACACCAGTAGAGAATTTAAAGTGTGCTACTTACTACATTTTAATGCACATTACTAGTGGGAGAAAGTAAGGAAAAGAAAAATAGGTGAAAAGGTGATATGGGACTTCTTTCTCCAAGAGTTCCGTAAGAGGTATATCATAGAGACATACCTAGATAAGAAGAAATAAGAGTTCATAAATCTCAAGTAGAATAGAAGGATTGTTTTTGAGTATGAGAAGGACTTCTCAAGACTGAGTAGATATATAGAAGAATATTTACCGATAGAAGAAGCCAAGTGTAAAAAGTTTGAGAAGGGCTTGGATATGGACATGAGAATGTAGATTTCCAACCCAAAAATAAGAGATTTCTCTATGCTAGTTTCTGTAGCATATGCTATGGAGGAAATGATGAATGAAAAAAGAGAGTTCTTTAAGAAAAAGAGATCCTTTACTACTAGACAAGGTAGTTCTGCACTCGAGGGAAATAAGCAAAAGGACAATCATTGTAACCAACAAACACAGAAGATAGGCTAGCCATAGAGACAGGGCCAGAGTCAGAAGCGAGGTTAAGGTTTAAATAATAGACCATGACCTTTTGAGCAAGCCTCTAGTGTATCGAGATCTACAAGTAGAAGTCCACCTCCAGAGTGTAGGATTTGCCAAAAAAGACATAAAGGAGAGTGCTAGTATAAAAAGAAGATTGAGGGGTACTTTATACGTGGCTCAAAGGATCACTTTAAAAGGTATTGTCTAGAGAGACAAGCTAACCCACAAGTTATGGCATAGGCTAGTTATAGAAGTCAGAGGGATCAGGTGGATAAGGTAGCTTTAAGTAAGAGGACTAGGACTAAGATATGGGTGCCAACTCATTAGTATGCCATAAGAGCTTGAGAGGAAGCTAAGGCATTGAACGTCATTGCCAGTACATTCTCTCTATATGATTCTCATGTATTAGCATTGATAGATCCTAGTTCTACAAATTCATATATATGCACAGCATAAGCACTTGATAAAGGTTTAGAGCCAAAACCTATAGAGATAGACATTTTAGTCAGTAATTTGATTGGATAGAGTGTGACAGTGAATCTAGTTTATAGGTGTTATCCTCCGATGATCCAAGATAGGGTATTCTCAACTGATTTCATAGAACTTCTATTCCATGAGTTCAATGTGATCTTAGGCATGGACTGGTTGTCTAAGTATCGAGTAGTGGTAAATTGTGAACAAAAAAGGCTTATTCTTTAAACTATCAAAGGAAAAGAAGTAGTTGTCTTTTGGTGAGAGTTATTCTACCTAACCTTATATCAATGAGGAGGCTTATCTGAAAAGGATGTGAGGCTTTCCTTGTATATGTTATTGATACTCAAAAGGATTCTTCTTCAAAGATTGATCAAATACCTATGGTATTGAAATTCCCAGATGTTTTTCCTGATGATCTCTTAGGATTACCACCACATAAAGAATTAGAATTTGAGATTGAGGTGTTTCCTAGTACAACATGAATATCTATTACTCTATACTAGATGGCACTTATAGAATTGAAAGAGTTGAAAAACTAGTTACAGGAATTGCTGGATAAGGGGTTTATTAGACCAAGTGTTTTACTTTGGGGAGCATCGGTGCTATTTGTGAAAAAGAAAGATGGATCACTACAATTGTGCATTGACTACAGGCAATTGAACAAGGTGATAATGAAGAACAAGTATCCACTACCTAGAATTGATGACTTATTTGATTAGCTCAAAGGAGCAAGTGAATTCTCAAAGATCAACTTGAGGTCGAGTTATCATCAATTAAGAATCAAGGAAAGTGATATTCCAAATACTGTATTTAGAATGAGATATGGGCACTATGAGTTCTTAGTGATGCCATTTGTGCTTACTAATGCACTAGCAGCATTCATGGATTTAATGAATTGAATTTGTAAGCCTTACCCAAACCAATTTGTCATAGTCTTTATTGCCGATATTCTAGTATATTCCAATCATAAGGAGGAGCATGAACAATGTTTAAGAATTGTATTACAAACATTGAGAGAAATAGCTTTATGCAAACCTAAGTAAATATGAATTCTTATTGAAAAAGGTTTCTTTCTTATGACACATAACATCTGCATATGGGATTAAAGTGGATCCTAGTAAAGTGAAAGCTGTGATGGAGTGGAAGCCATCTAGAAATGTGATAGAGATTCGTAGTCTTTTAGGTTTGGCTGGATACTATAGAAGATTTGTGAAAGGATTCTCAATGATAGCCACACCACTCATAAGATTGCTTAGAAAAGATATGAAATTTGTTTGGGATGACAAGTGCCAGGCAAGTTTTTGCAGACTTAAGGCAATGTTAACTGAAGCACTTATTCTTACACAGCCTAAGCAAAGGAAAGATTTTATGATCTATAGTGATGCTTCACTCAATGGTCTTAGTTGTGTGTTAATGCAAGAAGGAAAAGTGATTGCTTATGCTTTAAGGCAACTAAAGCCATATGAGAAAAATTACCTAATGCATGATCTTGAATTGGTAGTAATAGTATTTGCACTAAAAGTGTGGAGACATTATCTCTATTGTGAGAGGTGTTACATTAACACTGATCATAAGAGTTTGAAATATCTCCTAACACAGAAAGAACTAAATTTAAGGTAGAGAATATAGATAGAATTGATAAAAGATTATAATTGTTTGATTGATTAACATCTAGGAAAAGTAAATGTGATTGATGATGCATTAAGTAGAAAGATAATAACTCTAATGAAATCGATGAATGCTCGAGTCGAGTGTACTTTAAATGATGCAGTCTTGGCAGAGTTACAGTTAAAACCTAACTTTAGACAATAGGTGAAAGAGTCACAAAAACAAGATGAATAGCTTGTGAAGCTAATGAATAAAGTCAAAGAGGGGAAGATAGTTGGCTTTGAAATTAAATATAATTGTCTATATTATCAAGAAATGTTATGTTTTCCTGATGTTGATGAACTGAGGAAGCAGATATTGTAAGAAGCATATGACTTAACATATCTTATACATCTAAGAAGTACAAAAATGTACCTGGGTTTGAGACCTTTTTACTGATGGTCAGGAATGAAGAGAGATACGTTAGAATACATCTCAAGATGTTTGACATGTCAACAAGTTAAGGCTAAACATCAAGTTCCATCTAGATTGTTACATCCTATAGCAATACCAAAGCAGAAATGGGAGAAGATTACCATGGATTTTGTCATTGGTTTGCCATTAACTAGGAGCAAATGTGATATTGTTTGGGTAAAGTGGATAGATTGACAAAGACAGTACACTTTATTCTAGTTAGGATGGATTATTCACTAGATAAGTTAGCACAGTTATATGTCAATGAGGTAGTGAGGTTACATAGAGTGCCAGTGACTATTATATCAGACAGAGATCCCAAGTTTACTTTTAGATTCTAGATGAAGTTGCAAGATGCATTGGGAACAAGATTGAGTTTTAGCATGGCTTTTCATCCATAGACTGATGGGCAATTAGAGAGGGTTATACAGGTGATAGAAGATATGCTACGAAGATGTGTGATAGAATTTAAAAGAAGTTGGGATCATTACTTATCACTAGAGGAATTTTCCTATAACAATAGCTACCAAGCTAGTTTGGGCATGGCACCATATGAGGCTTTGTATGGTAGATGGTGCAGAACTCCACTTTGTTGGAATAAGGCTAGTAAGAATAAGATTATGGGACTAGATTTGGTTAGAGATACAAAAGAGATGGTAAAAGTGATAAGAGATAGATTAAAAGCTATTATAGATAGACATAAGTCATATGATAACTTAAAGAGGCAAGACATTGAGTATGAAGTCAGTGATAGAGTTTTCTTAAAAGTATCTCTATGGAAGAAAATATTGAGATTGAAAGAGAAAGGGAAATTGAGTCTGAGATTCATTGGACAATATGAGATTACAGAGCATTTGGGTCTAGTGGCTTATTAGCTAACATTATCGATAGAGTTATAGTAGATAAATGATGTCATTCATGTATCGATGCTGAGAAGATATCGATCAGATCTAACACATGTAATAGCAGTTGAGGAAGTGCAAGTACAGCTAGACTTATAAAGAAGAACCAGTGAAGATTCTTGCAAGAGAAGTCAAGCAACCGAGGAATAAGTCAATACCACTAGTGAAAGTGCTATGGAAACACCATAATATAAAAGAGATAATATGGGAGAGCGAGGAATAGATGCAAGCTTAACATAAATAGCTATTCTCTCCAAGTAATTTTACAGATGAAATTCTATTAAGAGGGGAAAAAATTGTGACACCTCTTACTAGATTCCTAAAGAAACCCAATAAGTGGTGCACTTCCTACTAGGTCACCCCTTTTGAAATTATCCTTCTAGTTCATTCATTTAACATTTACCCATTTCTTATTATTAGACTCAATTAGACTCTAAATTTAAATTTAACATTTTAGGTACTTAACTTAAGGTCATACCACTCTGTTTATGACAAAATTTCACATTTATATGCTATTTAGATTTTTCCTAAGATCTGGTAGCATAACGGTTGTCTGAGTCACTATCCCAAAATTTTAAACTTATAAAAACACTTCTATAAATTCATTTCCACATCTCCTAAACACTTCTAGTCCCCTAGATATCAACCTAACATAATCAGTCTATCAATTCATTCACACAGCCCTCAGGCCATAATCAATATATCTATAGTCATAGAGCCTCAAGTTCATATATCATGAACATCACATGAATAAAACCACACATTCACAAAATCTGATAATTAACTTATTACATAACATAGTTTACACCTATATATATATACATATTACAAGTTTCCTATTTATAGGGCTCCCATTTTCCCACCTAACTACATTAAGTGCAAAACTGTACACTAATTTCATACAACCTTTTAGCTGATCCTCTGAACTTTAGCTGCATGTTCTACAAGACTATATCTCGATTCTGGTTACCTGTACACCAAAACAAGTACATTGAGTATATAATATACTTAGAGGTGAACTCAAGCATTTAAATTATCTCACATAGTTTATTCATGCATACAGAGTGATACTATTAGTTAATTTAGGTTATTAGGCCAATAATTGAAATATTTGTGTCAAAAAGACCAAAATATCATTGCACATGTATATGTTAGCAAACCATCTATTTAATCATTTAAAATTAAGCAAACTATTGATTTAAGCCATTTTTAATAATAATAATAATAAAATCCAACTATCCGATCAATAAAGTCCATATATGTGAAAGTTACCAAAATGCCCCTAAATATGTATATTAAAGTACCATTCAAATAATTATTTCAAATTATTCATTTTATTATTTTATAACATCACCATTAATGCATATGTTTTGTATTAAATTAAATTAATAGGCCTAACTACATAGACGGCACTTAAATACACTGGACCTAGAGGGAACTAAAATACTGTGCAGTGATCCATATTCTAAACGCTGATTGCTGCACTAACCTGATCAAGTCATAGCACCGAAGGTGCAAATAACATGATGTGGTCTATCTAATAGACTAGTATAGTGGCGTCATAATGGACTTTGGCCACTGTACCGGGCCCGTCTGAAGATAAGTGATGTCACAATCTGGTCTGCCTAGCAGACTAGTTTATCTAATAGACTAGTGCAGTAGTCCTTCAGGACCTACGCCGCTACACCAGCATAATCAGGTAAATGGCAACAAGTGTGCAAAAGCACATAATTATCTATCTAGTAAACTAGTACAGTGGCCCCAAAATGGACCTAGACCACTAGACCTGCCCTGCTTGGAAATCAAATAATGTAGCAACTGCTAAATCCCTAAGTTAATTGGTTAACCCATCTAATGTTTACCTCAAATTATGTTTATTCCTTTATTGATTATCTTCTTATAATATTATTGAATGAAAAATAGATAGATATTAATTTTATAGCATTGTCCAATTTTAGCTTAGTTTAGCATAGTAATAATTAAATAGTACCGGGTTAATTTCCAATTATATTTTTAGGTCCTGTATTGATCAATGTTTAAGCCATATTATCCTTGATATTATTCTATATTAAATCTTATTTAGTTGCCATTTACTATCTAGGTATATTTTTAGTTCAGGTAATGGTAAATCCTAGATAGTTATAGGTCATTTCCTCATTTTGTGATAGTTATTTCTATGTCTATTTCTTAGCCTTTTTTATGCAGTTTTCACCCAAAAATTCATACTTTCCATATGCCTAAAGCCACTCAATATCTAGAACATTTACAAGGCCATATCATAGGCTTTTATGCCATGTTAAATAGTCATAATGTTATAGCCCTTTTAGGAACAATTTAGGTATATTTCCAATCCATATTTCATGTTCAAGCTTAAGTCACAATTTAGGCTTTTTTCTAAGTCTATGTTTTGAGCATTTCTACATTTAACATGAATTCATGATTTCACCCCTAATATGATCACTTTCACTCTCACATATCCACATTATAAGGCCAATTAGGGTAGTTCATGTATAGTATATGTCTCAGCCATAGTTCAATTCCCAATCATACATATACTAAACAAACATTTCACATACCATAAACTTTATACACATGTGAATCAAACTTAATCACTAGTATATGCTTCTAAATCACATTACTAACTAGACAATCATATACACACATATATAGACAAACATTATAAACTTGGAAAACTACTTCTAGCCTTGTAATAAAGTTATACATGCACATATATACTAGTTTAAACTCTCGGCCACTCACTAAAACTATGTCAAACATACACAAACTCACCTATTAGCCATAGAAATCATTAAAAGACATTCACAAACTACAAATACCATTCAATTGCCACCTTAACCATCAGATATACTCCCTTAAACCCCTAATTAGCTCTCAGTTAAACAAGGTTCTTTAAATGTGCAATGTTCTTCTTCATTAAACTATATATATACACTTACAAATCTTTACCAACCATTCATTCAACCTATGACCCAATCATACTGCTATTTACCACAAATTTGACCACACTTAAAACACCTACCCCTATATATAAGCCATAGAAAAATTAAGGGCATGACTTAAATTTCAAGAGTTCATATACCTTACTAAAGGAGCAAACACTTCAAGCTTCTAAGAGTCTACGAAAGGAAGCCTCCAAGGTCCCCAAATTCTAGCCCCTTTCCAAGCCAATTGACACTCCAATTCCCTTAAGAATCATACACATACACTCTATAAGGACTTATGCATTCATAAGTATTCATGTACACCTAAAATTTACCAAAAAAAACCCAAGAAAAAGCCATAGATACTCACTTGAAAACTTGCTACCTAGGTTGGAATTGTTGTCTAACCCTTGGACCTTTAATGAATTTTAATTAAAACATGACAACTCTTTTTACTTTAATTCTTCTCCCACAATTACCCTAACAAATAAGGATGATTTTTAGTGGAATTAGTTTTCTAAAACAAGCTATAAAAGATGGTGAAAATGGTGCTTCTTTCCCTATGTGGTGCTGGTTCCAATAGCAAGAAGAAAAGAAAAATTCTTAAGGTATGAGTGGATTTTGTCACTTGGCACCATGTGTTAACATGTGTAATAGCCCTTAGGCCAATTGGCTTAGCACGAATGTGTCCCATGACCTCTTAAACCATCCTAAAATGGCTCAATTTTAGTAGAAACTTTGAAAATTTTTTTAAAAATCATAAGGACCTCAAAAAATTGCTTCGTTTGTTTTTAAATTCCTTATTTCTTCCCATTTACATGCTCAAAAATTTTTGTGGCCAAATTCCATCGATAGTGTAGTTTAAAGGCTGCCTCAACTTACATGCCAACCTCAAAAATTTGCAAACAACCTTAGAATTCAAAAATTCTTTCACCAATGAACTCAATGGAATTTTTAACCTTCAAGATATAATATTTTTGGATCCATTCGAGCACATCCCAAGTAATTCTTGGCCTGACTCAATTTAACCCCATAAATCAATAGTTTATAGCTCAAAAAAAATTATTAGTTCTGCTAAATTTATAAATTTTACCTTTCTCATCAATTTAGAGCCCCTCGAAGTTTCATGATTAGTGTCGCTACCTCAATCCTCGTGCAAGTGACCTAACATCTCAAGCAAACTTCTTAAACCTAGTGGCACTATTCATAGAGCCTCAATGCACAGGTATTATAGTTCTTCCCCTCTTAAAAAAATTTCATCCTTGAAATTACCTAAAGTAAAAAGATACGGATATTATGCTTTCATCTATTCCTCAGGCTCCCATGTAGCCTCTTTAGTGTTATGATATCTCCATAACACATTAACAAGTGGTGTGGACTTGTTCCTTAGTTGTTTCACTTTATAAGCTAAAATCTACATAGGCTCCTCTTTATAGCTTAAATTAGGCTATATTTCAATGTCTATCATTGGAATCACATGTGAAGGATCTGATATGTACTTATTAAGTATTGAAACATGGAAAACATCATGTATCTATTGTAGCTCAGGTGGCAATGCTAGCATATAAGCTAGTAGTCCAACTCTATCTATAATTTCATATGGTCCGATGAACCTAGGACTCAGTTTCCCCTTTTTCCCAAATCTTAGCTCTTTTTCCATAGATATACCTTAAAGAACACTTTCTTGCCAACTACATATTCAATATCCCTTTATTTCAGGTCAACATATGATTTATGTCTATCAACTACAAATTTTAGTCTTTCTTTGACCACTTTCACTTTTTCCTCTGCATCTCTAAATAAATCAATACCAAAAATTTTACTTTCCCCAACTTCACTCTAACATAAAGGAGTTCTACATCATCTGCCATATAAAGCTTCATAAGGTGTTATTCCTAAACTAGACTAATAGCTGTTATTCTAAGCAAACTTTGACAAAGATAGGTACTTATTGCAACTACCTTTAAACTCAATTGCACAACCTTATAGCATATCCTCGAGCACTTGTATCACCCTTTCTGACTGCCCATCAGTCTAAAGATGAAAAGCTATACTATAGGCCATTATGGTGCCTAATGCTTCCTACAACTTATTCTAAAATCTAAAAGTAAAATGAGGATCTCTGTCAAAAATAATAGTCATTGGTACACCATGAAGTCTGACTATTTCATCCGTATATAACTTAGCTAGCTTTTCTAAAGAATAGTCCATCTTGATCGAAATGAAATGAGTTGTCTTCATTAGTTTGTTAATAATCACCCATACAACATTACATTTACCTTTAGTCATAGGTAGGCCTATCACAAAATCCATGGTCACCTTCTCTAATTTCTATTAAGGTATTGCTATAAGATGTAGCAATCCAAAAGGAACCTGGTGTTCAACTTTCACCTATTGACATGTCAGAGACCTTGCAACATATTTTGCTACATCTCTTTTCATACTAGGCCACCAATAATGAGACTTCAAGTCTAAATATATCTTTGTGCTCCTAAGATGCATAGAATAAGGATGTTCATGTGCTTCCTTTAGTATTTGTAACCTTAGGTCATCTATACTAGGTACACATAACTTGTTTTGATAATACAGACATCCATCTTCTATCATTTCTAACCCTGTGGCCTTCCCTTCTTTCACTTTACCAATCATTCGAACCAACTGTTCATCTTTCATTTGAGTCTCTTTAATCTGCTGTTGAAAATTAGGTTTCACTTGTAACTCAGCTAGAATAGCATTTTTTGACATATAATGTAGTCTGGAATTCATGGCTTGTAGAGTTACCATAAATTTCCTACTCAAAGCATCTACCACCATATTTGCTTTCCCTGAGTGGTAATCAATCAGGTAGTCATAATCTTTTATTAATTTTAACCACCTTTTCTATCTTAAATTCAATTCCTTCTAATTAAGGAGGTATTTAAGACTTTTATAATTTGTATATATGTAACATTTTTCACCATACAAGTAGTGTTTCCATATTTTTAAAGCAAAAACAATAGCAGCTAGCTCCTAGTCATAAGTAGGATAATTCCTCTCATATGGCTTCAACTATCTTGAGGCATAGGCTACTACTTTTCCTTCTTGCATTAACAGACATCCCAAACCATTGAGTGAAGCATCACTATACACTGTGAAATCCTTAACCTATTCAGGTTGAATTAGGATAGGAGCTTTTATCAATATCTTCTTCAATTTCTCAAAACTTTCATGACATTTATCATCCCACTCAAATCTTACATTCTTTTGAATCAATCTTGTCAAAGGAGTAGTAATCATGGAAAACCTTTTCACAAATCTCCTATAATACCCTGTTATTTCCAAAAACCTCTTATCTCTATTATATTCTTAGGTGGTTCCCATTCTAACACTGCCTTCACTGTACTAAGTTTAACTTTGATCACTTCTGTTGAAACTATATGTCCCAGAAATGTAACTTCACTTAGCCAAAACTCACATTTACTAAGCTTGGCATATACCTGTTTCTCCCTTAGAGTTTGTAATAAAACCCTGAGATACTATTCATGCTCTTCCTTATTTCTAAAATGCACCAGAACATCATCTACGAACACCAGTACAAACTGGTCTAGATAAGGTTGAAAAACCCTATTCATCAGGTCCATAAAAGGCTACTAATACATTATTAAGCCCGAATGACATCACCAAAAATTCATAGTGTCGGTATCGGGTTTTACAAGTTGTTTTAAGAACATCAGTCTCTCTGATTCTCAACTAATAATACCTAGATCTCATATCAATTTTTGAAAATACACCTGCATCCCTCTACTGATTAAAAAGATCATCTATTCTAGGAAATGCATATTTATTTTTCACAGTCATCCTCTTTAGCTACCTATAATCAATACACAATTGGAGTGACCCATGTTTCTTCTTTACAGACAACATAGGTGCTGCCCAAGGAGATATATTGGGTCTAATGAAACCTTTGTCTAATAGGTGTTGAAACTGTACTTTCAGTTCTTTCAATTCAGTAGGTGTCATTTGATAAGGAGTAGTGGATATTAGAGCTATACCAAGATATACCTCAATTTCAAAGTCAAGTTCTCTTTGAGGTGGTAAACCTGACAACTCATCAAGAAATACATAGGTAATTTAAAAATAATTTGGATATGTTCAAGATTAGAGTTAGAAGTATTCATGTTAATGATGTATCCTAGGTAAGCTTGACACCCCTTTTGAAGAAGTTTCCATGCTATAACAATGGAGATAAGATTATTCAAAAGACTTCTCTTATCCTCCACTATCATTGCCTATCCCTCTATAATCTGAAGGGTTAATTTCTAATGTCTGTAATCAATTATGGCATGATGCTCAATCAGCCAATCCATTCCTAATATCACACCAAATTCATGGAATGGTATATCAATCAGATCAATAGAAAATTGATGTTCATGAATTACTAGAAGACACTACCTATTAGAGTTGTTCATTAGATCGGTTTAGTCTAAAATTGAATCGAACTGAAAAAACTGAAAACTAAAACTCTAAAATTTTTAGAACTGAACAGAATTTTTCAAAAGGACCGAATCAAAAAAATTGATATTTATATAGAACCAAACTAAAAAACTAAATTAACTAAAAATCTATATACTTTTTATTTTTTTATATATGAAAGCCCCAAAATAATGTCATTTTACCTCAAAATGATGTTGTTCTAAGAAGTTTTATCGGTTTGGTTCTTTTGATTTTCACCCTTTAAAAACCAAACCGAATTGATTAAACCAAAATTACCCTAAAAAACCAAATCAAAAAATCAAGATACTAGAAAAATGAACCAAATAGACCAAATTATCAAATTTTTGATTCAATTTTTGTTTTCAGTTTGGTTTTGAATTGCCTTACTACTTATATACCTTGTTCATAGTTACACTCTATCCTATGAGATTATTGACTCTAATATCTATATCAACATGTTCAGGCTTTAACCCCCTATTCTATACTTGTGCAATACATATGTATGAATAAGTAGAACTAGGGTCTATCAAAGAAAAAATTGGAACATCAAATAAATAAAAAGTACCAGTTATGACGTCTGGTGCTGCAGCCTTTTCTCTAGCTCTCACAACATACTATCTGACTGAAGCACGAGCTTTAGACCTTGTACCCTAACTAGCACTTAGTTGCTCTCCTCTATTCTACCTTTGACCCCTATTCTGAGGTGCAATAGTAGATGCCTAAGTTTGAGCACCCTTTGGCTATCTCTGAGGACACTCTCTTCTATAATCATCTTCAGCACCATAGTTAAAACACACTCTTCTTCTAGCCAATCTACACTACCCCTAATGTCTCTTCTGAATAGTATTACAAGTTAGATGTCCATTCCTATCTCCTGTTGTGCCAGGAGCACTATTAGCTCGAAGAGGCAATCGAGATCTACCTATAAAAGCTTGTCCAGATTTATAGGAATGTGCTTATCTCTGCACCTAATACCCCAATTGATACTGAGATCTAGGCTGAGATTGAGACTGTGACTGTCCCTCTCTTTTTTTCTTATTAACCCCTGACACTGCATTAGACTATCTAATAATGAACTGCCTCTTTCTCTGAAAGAAATCCCTCTTTTTTTGCATCATTTCTTCCATGTCATATGTAGTTGCTACTAATACTGCAAAATCTTTCTCTGCTATTTGCATTCTCAATTCTACATTTAGCCTTATTAAGAGTCTCTTGCATTTCTCTTCTTCATTGGGAATAAATTCACCAGCATACTTTAGTAGCCTGGTAAAATCTTTCTCATACTTTGACATTATCCTTCTTCCCTACTTCAAATCAAGAAATTCTTGTCTCCTCTTATCCTTATAAGATTTAGGTATGTATTTCTTCCTGAACTCCTTAAGGAAAAATTCCCATGTCAGGTCTGTAGGTGTTTTTCATCTTTTGACAATATTCCACCAACTATAGGCTTTTTCTTGAAGAATATAAGTGGCACATTGATAATTTTCTTCTTCTATACATTTCAGCTGTGCAAAAATTCTAAATGTTCTGTCCAACCAATACTCAACTCTAGCAGCACCATCCTCTTTCCTCCCCAAGAAATCAATAGGCCCCATCTTTTTCAGCCTCTCTAAATATGTTTTCTATAAAAGAGCTGGTGGTGAAGGTGGTACTAGAGCTGAAGGAGGTAGAGGTTGATTAGCAATAGTAGTATGTCTGAGTAGGTTCACTATCTACTATAACAGAGTAGGAGATAATTCTGGCCACTATTGACTAGGCACTTGTTGCTGTGGTTGCTATGCAACATCACTGGGTTCAAGTATAGATGTATTGCTTGCCCCTTGTATAGTTATAGGTGCAAAACTAGCCACTTCCTCAGCCCCTCTTTCAGGCAACTAATCAACCATATGCTTACTGCAAAAGGAACAACCTATCAGCCTCATACAACATAATAATTTAAAGGAATCTAACCCTAAATAGTGGCACTCATATACTCTAACAAGGAACATTAAATCTATGCTTTGATACCACTAAATGTGACACCTCCTACTGGATTCCCAAAGAAACCTAATAAGCATGCACTTCCCACTAGGTCACCCTTCTTGAAATTGTCCTTCTAGTTCATTCATTTAATGTTTACTTATTTCTTATTATTAGATTTAGTTGGACTCCAAATTTAACTCTAACTTTTTAGGTACTTAATTTAAGGTCATACCATGTTGTTGATGCCAAAATTTCACATTTATATGCTATTTAGATTTTTCCTAAGATCTGACAGCATAGCAGTTGTCTAGGTCACTATCCCAAAATTTTAAACCTATAAAAAAGCTTTTATAAATTCATTTCCACATCTCTTGGACCCTTCTGGTCCCCCAAGTATGAACCAAACATCATTAATCTATCAGTTCATTCACATAAGCCTTAGGCCACAATCAGTATATCTATAGTCCTAGAGCCTTAAGCTCATATATCATAAACATCACATGAATAAAAACCACAAATTCATAAAATCTGATAATTGATTTATTACATAA
>CANXYI010347174.1:0-10857 GCA_948208565.1 Hura crepitans | reverse complement strand
GGACTGATCTCTATTATGTCACCTAGTGATTATTGATGATTTGTGACTGGGGAAGCCTACGGGCTAATCTCCATTAAGTCACATAGTTACTTATTTGTTGTTGGGGAGGCCCATGGGCTGATCTCTATTTTGCCACATAGTCACTTTCATTGTGTCTGAGGAGGCTACAATTGATCTCTATTATGGCACATATGCTGGTGCAATGACATTGGTCCAAAATGAGGACTATTGCACTAGTTTATTTTCCCTCTAAATCTAGTGCCTTAAAGTGTCATCTTCCTAATCTGGCCAAAGAATTAAATTAAATAAATAATTAGACTGAGTACAAAATAAAAGAATTAAGCATAATGGAATAGTGTTTTCGAAGTGTTGATAAGATGCCAACTAAAGGGTATTCTAGAAATATTGCAGAAATGTGCCAGATCAGTTTAAATAATTAATTTAAATATATATACATATATAAGGCAAGAAGACTACTCCAGGACATAAAAATACCTTAAGGAAATAATGTTAAGTAGATGTGAATGACCCTTTCAGAAAAAGTAATAAAAATACAAATGATGGGCATTTTAGTAAATTTTCACCTTTGAGATAGATTAAGTGATTCATACAAAGTATGCATGTTAAAAGTAATAGTTCTCACTCTAAATGATCTATTTGAGATAGAAGTACTATTTTAGACTTTAAAAAAGCCTTAGGGGTATTTTAGTAATTGGCACTCTAATGAATAATTAAGTTATATAATTAAGTAAATCATTCTTAAATTGTACAAGCAAGTTAATACCATGATTAAGTTGCTTTAAATCCACCATTGAGTATCTTGTATACTCAGCATACTAATTTTGGTGTGTAGGTACATTACAGTAGGACCTGCTTTATAAAGCATGGCGATAGCAGTTCAAAGGATACAAGTAAAGGCATTGGAAGAAATAATTGGTACAATTATAATATCCATGTACTTAGGTGGGTGATTGGGTAGGAGATGTATTTAAGCTTTGGTAATGTAAATTAAGTACTTGTAACTTGGTGACGTAAATAAAGTATCTATATATCTTCTTTGGTGAATGTTTGATCATATGTGCAATGTGATGTTGATGTGAGCCTAAGGCTCTATGTTTGCTTATTTTATCTGTGGCTTGAGGCCTGAGCTTGCCGTGTACTAGATAATGATGATAGGGTGAGAATGGGGGACTAGATGGGTTTAGGTGTTATGAATGGTTTATAGAAGTGTTTAACAAGTTGTTTAAATTTTGTGTCAAGTTGTTTAAATTTTGTGTTAGAACTTAGGTAGCTATTATGCTGCTGAATTTTTAGGTGGTATTTGAGTGTTAGCAGATTTCTTCTGTAATAACTAGATCATATTAATCCTAACCTAAATGAATTATAGGAAATGACCATACATGTTTTAGAGTATTTTAGGATGATCTTGAGTGAAACTAGTGAAAGTTAAACGAATGACCTTTGGAGAAATTTTAGGATGGGTGACCTCGCATGAAGTGCGCTGCTTTTTGGGTTTCTTTGGGAATCCAATAGGGGGTGTCTCATTTTGTGGTATTAGAGCAAAGGTTTAATGTTCCTTGGTAGAGTACATAGATATCAAAGAATCAAGTTTTAATTCCTTTGAATTGTTACGCTATGTGAGATTAAGGAGGGAAAGTCTTCTGTAGTATAGAAATGGCTGGTCTAGTTGCCCGTAGGAGGGCTATAGAACCATTTTGTTTGATAACCATAGTATACATAGAGCATGTCCTATATTAGCATTTGACCCCAATTATACTGCTTAGCAGCCATAGTCAGGAGTGACTGACTAATAACGGGCAAGAGAAACCCCATCATGGTACTGTGAAAAGTAGTACATGAAAAGACACTATCAGATCTTCAAAGTATATTGAGGAAATTACTTTTGATGACACATATATAGAATATAAGAGATTCCTTATAGGACTACATGTCGAATCAAGGATACAGATAGTTAAACCTCAAGAAGAGGGATTTTGACAATACAGTGCTAATTGCATGTGATAGAAAGAAATGGTACCAGCAAGGAGAAACCTATTTCAAAAAAAGAGATAGAGCACTGTGGGACAGCCCAATGTAGTACCAGATTGGTAAGACAAGGAAAGAGAGTCAGTCACAAGCATAGTTTTAGTCTAGGTCCTAATACCAGAGAGGGTATAAAGGGTGGACCACCCTTATGTGGTTATTGGTAGAAAAGGCACTAGGAATAGTGCAAAGGAGGCAAGTGAGAAGAATGTCTCCAATATGGTGTTAAAGGCCACCACATAGAGAGTATCCTCAAGGATAGATAGAGGGTGCTTAGGCACATATATTCAATATTATATGACAAAGAAAGGGTCAAAAATAGACTACATGAGAGTAGTCCAGTGTTAGTTAGGGTGCTAGAATACAGTGAGACTGAAAAAGTGGCCATAGCACCAGATGGTGTGACTGATATGTTGTTATTTAATGATTCAATCTTTGCTTTGATAAGTCCTGATTTAATATCCTTATGTGCATGTACTCCACTAGTACAGAGTAGATAGATAGGGCCTGAGCAAGTTGGGGTAGACATTAGAGTTAATAGCCCTATAAGATAATGTGTGATTATGAAAGAGATGTATAAAATATGCCTCTAAGGATTTAGGGGCATAGAATGTTGTTGGTTTGACTAAGTTGCATATTAATGTACTTTTAGGATGGATTGGTTTATCAAGTATTAGTCTAAGATTAAGGGTAACCAGAGGAAGTTGACCTTGCAAACTATACAAAGATTAATCAGGATAATGGATGGTGAGAAAAATGTCTTGGACAATTTTTTCTTAGTTATCAGATATAATAACTCCTTTGGGAAGAGAAAAGCATGTTTGCCCTAAGTTATTGACTATATTAATTTAATTTTGATCTAGCATATCTATCAATTAAAGCTCAGTTCTCTAATATATTCTTATTGAGCTACCAGGGTTATTCCTTTAGAGAGGATTAGATTCTAACATAGAGGTGTATCTTGGTATTGCTCCAATGTTTATTGTTTTTTTTTTAAAAAAGGAGGGCTTTCATTGAAATAAAAGCATTAAGAGTATAGCTACAAGAGCTATATGATAGTGGTTTATCAGACTCAGTATGATTTTTCAGTGAGTGCTTAAGCTGACTATGAGAAAGATAAGTTACTTGGGTTGTGCATTATCTTAAAGGTACATGTATAGAGTGATTGTATAGGATCAGTGTCCCTTGTTCTAGTGAACAATTTGCTTGATCATTGAGAATGGCTGGTCTTCTTTCTATTGAAATTGATCTAAGATTAAGATATTGTCAGCTGAGGATTTAGTGAAGTTCATATTACCAAGATTTGCCATTAGGACCCAGTATGGACATTGTGAGTCCTTGGTGATGTTATTAGGGCTCTCTAATGCCTTAGTAGTTTTATGGATTGCAATGGGCAAAGCTTTTAAATTTATGTGGACCAATGGTAATAGTATTCCTGAATGATCTTTTGGTGTATTCCAGGAACCAGAAAGAATATGAATAGCATTTGAGGGTTATGATGCAGACCCCAAAAGAAAGATAGTTTTATGCTCAACTCGAGAATGGTGAATAGGGTAGAGGAAGTTTTCTTAGGCCATATAGCTTTAATGAAGAGAGTCAGAGTTAGCCTCAGTAATGATAAGGTAGTGTTGAATTAAAACCCTTTGGGAATGTAACTCAGATAAGAAATTTTCTAAGCTTAGTTAATGTTACAAAGGACTAGTAAGAGGACTTTCATTGTTGTTACTCCTTTGACTGGATTAATCAGAAAGGAGGTAAGAATTGTATGGGATAAGCACTATTAAGACAATTTTGCTAAGTTGAAATAGAGGTTGATAGAGGTTCGTACCCTAATTCAACTTGAATAGGTTAAGGACTTTGTTATATGCAGGGATGCTTGACTAAATAATTTGCTAGGTGTTAATATTAGATATAAGGCTAGTGGCTTGTGCTTAAAGGAAATTAAAGCCACAAAAGGAAAATTATCCTACCCCTAATTTGGGGCTAGTTATCATTCTAGTAGTGTTAAAATAGATGATGGCATTACCAATATGAAGAGGAATGTTGTATAGATGCAAATCATTAGAGTTTGAAATATCCTTTACTTAAGAGAAGGGACCTGAGATAGAGAAACTGGGTAGATTGATTTAGGATTTTGAGTGCCTAATTGACTATCTACCAACAGAAGCTAGTCTGATAGTATAGGCTAAGTATAGGAAATCTAGGATGACCTAGACAGATTATGAATGTCAGGTTACTAGTTATTTTAGAAGAGGTAGTAGTAGTTAAATTACAAGTAATGTTAGGTTTTAGATAGCAAATTAAAGAGAATTAGATGAGTGACAAGTAGATGGTTTAGATAATTAGCAAAGGCAATGAGAGGAAGACCATAGGGTCTCAGTGATAGTAAGTAAGTAATGGACTAATCAGAATAGATCGTGTACATTTTGTACAGAGGATCTAGGTCAAGATGTTTTAGGAAATCTATGAGTCTCCTCATTCTAGGTATTCTCGAAGGAAAAAAAAATCTAAGTTTGGGAATCTTATTTCTTAATAATTTGGTATGGAAAGAAATATGGTAGGGTATAATACCTAGTATTTGATATGCTAGCAGGTAGAAGATGGGCATCAAAATCCTTTTAAATTGTTGTATCCTATAGTTATATCATAGTGAGAATGAGAAAAACTAACTTTGAGTTTTGTAATGAGTTCCCTATTGAGTAAAAATAAATGTAATAGTGCATGAATAATTATTGATAGACAGTCAAAATAATTTAAGTTACCCTAGTAGGATGGGTTAGTTATAAATAGGTTGGCTAGACTATATGGTGATGAGACCAAAAGATTTCATGTTATGCTAGTGACTGTCATTTAAATAGGGATTTTCTTTTATTTTTATATTTTAGAAGAAGCTACCATCAGCTTTAGGTGCCTGACTAGCTCAACACCTATTTTATCATCCTTATTCTGATGGACAGTCAGAGAGGGTGATACAGATAGTTGATCACATGTTGTGAGACAATATTAGTAAGCTTATGTTTATCTGATATATGTACATGTATTTTAGCAAAGATTTCCTATGATAATAGTAATTAGTTTAGTTTGGAAAGGTACCCTTATAAGGCATTGTATGATAGGCAATGTAAGACCTTTCATGTTAAAGTGAGATTTAAGATAGAAATTCTTCAGAGCAGACTTGATTAAAGAGGTTAAAGAAAAGTAAAACGTATCAAAAAAGGCTGGAAGCAGTATAGGTAGACAAGAATTATATACTAACTTGAAATAGGCAAACTACTGATGTTTTCCAAGGAAATAGGTATAGAGGTTCGAGAAAAAGGTAATTGAGTCCTAGGTTATTAGACCCTACGAGAGTACTAATAGGGTTAGGACTTCTAGCATACAGGCTTGCATTACCACCTGAGCTATAGCAACACATAGTACTTTTAATGTTTTATGCTTAGGGGGCACAAATTGGATCAGTTATACATGACATTGATGATAGTTATTAAGATACAGCTGGATATAAGTTATGCTTTAGAAATAGTGTAGAATATGGCTCATGAAATGAGGTAATTGTAGAGACAAGTCCGTACCACTATTATAGTGCTATAGAGGTATAAAAGTATAAAGGAAGTTACTTAAGAGCTAGATGAGCAAGTGGGAACTCAATATTCTTCTTTATTAGCTTTAGGTAATTTTGAGGATGAAATTTTCATAAGAGGGGAAGAAATGTAATACGCATTCTCTAAGGCTTTATGAATAGTACCATAGGGTCTGAGAAGTGCATCTGGGGTGTCGGGTCACTTACGTATGGACTAAGGCAGTGGGACAGGTCATGAAATTTTGAGGGTCTCTTAAATGATAAAAAAGGCAAAATTTAAAAATTTAGCAAAACTAACAATTCATTTCGGGCTCTAAGCTACCCATCAGGGAGATAAAAAATTTTTAGGCTAAGGTTGAACTAAGATGTGCCTGGACAGACCCAAAGATAGTGGATTTTGAAGCTAGAAAATCATACTGAGTAAAATCGTGAAAGAATTTTTAGAATCGGAGGTCATTTGGAAAATCTCATAATTCTTTGGGTTGGCATACAAATTAAGGCAGTTTGAAAACTACCCCTATATGTGGAACTTGGCCACAAAAATTTTTGAGTGAGTAGAGGGGATTAAAATAGGAATTTTAAAACAAACGATGTAATTTTTGGAGGTTCAAGTGAATTTCTACGAATTTTTAAAGTTTGCCAAAAAATTGAGATGGTTTGAGAATTTTTAGGACAATTTCAAGGTGTCAAAATGGGGCCAACATCAATTCCTAGTGGTTAAGTAACCTTGCCAAGTGGCAAGGAAGCCATGACAAGTGGATTTCCACTTGTTAAAGGACCAAAATCATTTTTGCTCATTTCCTCTTTCTACTAAAAATTCTAGACACCACTTTCGCTATATTTTGGCAATAAGTTTCTTCTCTAGTTGACAAATGAGGTGATTCCAATGGTTAAAAATTCCTCTAGATGTTAGGCACCACGAGGAAAAGGAATCATGCTAAAAGGAGCTGTGGTTTGGGACAAAAAAATAAAAAAAAGGGCCTAGGTTAGAATAGTCTAGAACCATAACACCAAGGTGAGTTCATGGTTATATCTCCCACATTTCTTTGGCTTTTTAGGTCACTTTTTATGTAAATTATAGCGAACATCCATGTGATGTTGTGTATAAGGGATTGGTGGCTATTAAAGGGCATTTAAAGGCTCAAAAAGAGAGGACAAAGTCACCGTTGCTTACTGGAATTGGGCTAGCAGCTTATTTTTAGATGGGATTGACATCTTCAAAAAGTTATGTAAGTGAACCTAAAGCCTTTTCTTCATGTGTATGAGTGCCTAGTTTAGTAAGCATTGAGTTAGGGTGGCTAGAAGTATAAATTTAAGGTTGATTCCTTCAAGTGTGATGTTGATTAAGTTAGGAGTTTAGTAGAATTGAAAGTGTATTTTTAGTGTTTACATAATTAGCTTAAAAAGCTTGCTAGAATTTGCTGCCTATGGTTGTTTGAATAAGTAATTTAATGCATAAGATAAAATTAGAGTATACTTGGTGTGGTACGATGTGAATTAAGCACATTTGGGTAATAAAATCACCATGGAATATGTATTTATGCTTGGATCCGTGGGCTATAATGAATGGTTTCTAAGAAATGTTGTATGTGCCTTAGCTAAATTGGCTTCAATTGTAATGGTTATGACTGTAATTGAGTTAATGGCATGTATATGTGATTGAATAATGTTAACATATGCTAATTAATGGAGATTTAGTCCAATTTCTTAAAAGTAACTGAAAGTATTTAGCATGGCACGTTGATATGAAGTTTAAGGTCATTAAGTATTAACTAAGTATATTACTTTAGTTTGATTGTTAGCATGAAGTAGCTATGGAATTAGCTAAGCAGATAACAAATTAAGATAACAATATGCACTTGAAATGTGCCTTGAAATGGCTAGAAAGATGTGGACTAAAACATGTATTAAAGGCTTTAATTAATGATTTGAAAAGTGCCATAAATGAGTTAGCAATTTGAACCTTAGTTGTGCCTTGAGAGGCTAGAGATAAACTATGCATATGAATGGCAATTATACCTAGATTTTGGCTATTAAATAGGCCTAGTTACAATGGCATTGTGCCTAGATTTTGGCCATGGAATTGGCCCAGATTCAGTGGCTTTGATGCTCAGATTTTTGCCATGGAGTTGGCCTCATTAAAGTTGGCCTTGTGCCTAGGAAAGTATTAAAAAGAACCTAAAAACTTGAGTCAAATTTGGACTTATAACAATCCTAAAAAACTAATTTCCAAAAGTGGTCAAAATGACCCATAATTGTCCAATTGACCTCTACTGGAACCAAAAATGTCATTGGATAGGAAGTATTAATCTTTTAAGTTGAAATGCCTTGCTAAATTATAATATAAGATACCTTAAATTTTGGCAGCAATAGACTTAAAAATTATCTTAGGAATTTTACCCAGTAAAGCCAAAAAGTGGCTATACTAGTCTGAGTAAAATTTTAAAGTATAAGATAAAATTTTTAAATTTCTATTTTTGAGACTCAAATATTATAAGAATAATTTTGGCTACTACATAAAGTTAAATTAACCTACTTGGCCCTTTGGTTAGTCACCCACTGGATAAGTTGATCGGTCAACTTAAGGTTTTACAGCTGCTAGTTCATTAGTGGCTAGAGAGGTTTACGGATAAATCTCTATTATGTCACCTAGTTCTTGATGCTTTTTATTGGTGGCTAGAGAGCTCAATAGACTGACCTTCATTATGTCACCCAGTGATTATTGATGATTTGTGATTAGGGAGGCCTATGGGCTAATCTCCATTATGTCACATAGTTACTTATTTATGGTTAGGGAGGCCTACGGGCTGATCTCTATTATGCCACACAGTCACTTTTATTATGTTTAGGGAGGCTATGGCTGATCTCCATTATGGTACACATGCTAATGCAGCAGCGTAGGTCCAGAATGAGGACCATTGCATTAGTTTATTTTCCCTCTAGATCTAGTGTCTTAAAGTGTCGTCTTCATAGTGGAGCCAAAAAATTAAATTAAATAAATAATTAGACTGAGTACAAAATAGAAAAGTGAAGCATAATGTAACAGTGTGTCCTAAGAGTTGATAAGATGCCAATTAAAGGGTATTCTAGACATTTTGCACAAACGTGCCAAATCTATTTAAATAATTAATTTAAATAATATATATATACATAAAAGGCAAGAAGACTACTCCAGGACATATAAATACCTTATGGAGATAAAGTTAAGCAGATGTGAAATGACCCTTTCAAAAAAAAGTAATAAAAATACAGATAAAGGGTATTTTAGTAAATTTTCACCTCTAATTAAGTGATTCTTACAAAGTATGCATGTTCAATGTAATAGTCCTCACTCTAAATGATCTCTATGAGAAAGAAGTACTGTTTCAGACTTTAAAAATACCTTGAGGGTAATTTAGTAATTGGCACCCTAGTGAGAAATTAAGTTATATAATTAAATAAATCATTCTTAAATTGTACATATAAGTTATTACCATGATTAAATTGCTTTAAGTTCACCATCGAGTATCTGTTATACTCAACATATCAATTTTGTTGCATAGGTACACCACAGTGGGACTTGCCTTGTAAGGCATAGCGATAGTAGTTTAGAGGATACAAGTATTGACATTAGAAGAAATAATTGGTACATTTATAATATCCATGTACTAAGATGGGTGATTGGGTAAGAGATGTATTTAAGCTTCGGTAATGTAAATTAAGTACTTATAACCTACTGATGTAAATAAAGTATCTATATATGTTCTTTTGTGAATGTTTGATCATATGTGCAATGTGATGTTGATGTGAGCATGAGGCTTTATGTTTGATTATCTGATTTGTGGCTTGGGGCCTGAGCTTGTCATATGCTAGATGATGATGATAAGGTGAGAATGGGGGACCAGATGGGTCTAGGTGTTGTGAATGGTTTATATAAGTGTTTAATAGGTTGTTTAAATTTTGGGTTAGGACCCAGGCAGCTGTTATGCTACTGAATTTTTAGGTGGTATTTGAGTGTTAGTAGATTTCTTATGTAATAAGTAGGTTATATTGATCCAAACCTGAATGGATTATAGGAACTGATCGGATAGGTTTTAGAGACTGTTAAAATGATATTGAGTGAAACTAGTGAAAGATAAATGAATGACCTTTGGAAAAATTTTAGAATGGGTGACCTAATGAGAAGTACACTGCTTATTAGGTTTCTTTGGGAATCCAGTAGGGGGCGCCACAATATTATAGCATCTAATACATGGTTCATGTCATATATGTATGCACCATTTTATTTAGAGAGAATTAACATACTTAAAAATATCAAAATATTTAGACACTTTACACTAGATATACATGCTATTTATAATTCACAAACAAGGAAAATAATATATAATTTTCATAAGCATATTTATAACCATTTATAAGGTTAAAAAATGTTAATGTTTTATTACATTAATACTCATTATTCACAATATTTAAAATTCAACAGTGTATATAACTTATTAAATATACACTAATAAAATGTATCAAAATATATTTATTTTTAAACTACTAATATTTATGAGAACATTAAAAACCTATGGATAATTGGATTTTCCCATGCAGTGGCACTATAAGACCTAAACAACTATTGCACTAGTATGGGTATACAGTTGCCTCGTGGGACCTAAGCGGCTATTGCACTAGCGTAGTGTAACGCCCATGATTCGAGGCTCTATGAATAGTGCTATAGGGTTCGTGAAGTGTGCTTAGGTTGCCAGGTCACTTGCATATGGACTGAGGTAGTGACACTAGTCATGAAACTTTACGGGGCTTTAAGTTGATGAAAAAGTTGATATTTAAAAATTTAGCAGAACTAATAATTCATTCGAAGTATAAAAGAATGCATTTGTGCAATAAAATTTTTTTAGGTCAGGATTGACCCAAGACATACCCAGACAGATCCAAAAATAGTGGACCTTGAAGCTCATAAATTCCACTGGGTCCACTGGTGAAAGAATTTTTGGATTCCAAGGTTGTTTGCAAATTCTCAAAATTTTTGAGCCTGGCATGCAAATTGAGGCAGTTTGAAAACTGTTTTATTGATGGAATCTAGGCACGAAAATTTATGAGCAGATGGAGGGGACTAAAATATGAATTTTAAAATTAAGGGCATAAATTTCTATGGTTCAAGTGAATTAATTTGAATTTTTTAAGTTTGCCAAAAAATTGAGATGGTTCAAGATTTTCGAGACAACCCTTGTCATGTCAAAGTGGGCCCC
>CANXYI010347165.1:0-11110 GCA_948208565.1 Hura crepitans | reverse complement strand
TATTATAATATAGAGATATTGGATCAACAATTCTTAGAACCACTCCAAGTTTTGTAATGAACTTCTTAATCTAAATGACTTCTTTAGCTACATCGGAAGCTGCTATGTATTCGGCTTCGATAGCAAAATCCATGGTCTTATCCCATTTAGAACTCTTCTAAACAACTACTTCTCCATATATAATGTATACGTATCCAAATTGAGATTTACAATCATCCTTATTAGATTGGAAGCTAGCATCAGTATACTGCTAACTTATAAATCTCCTTCTCCATAAACCAAGAATAGATCCTTAGTCCTTCTCAAGTACTTAAAGAAATTCTTGATAGCCACCCAATGTTCCTCTCCATAATTAGATTGGAATATGCTCATGACACTTAAAGCAAATGCTACATTGAGTATCATACATAATATTGCATACATTATAGATCTTATAATCAAAGCATATAGGATCCTACTCATCCGCTTTCTCTCCTCTTATGTATTGAGAGACATAGATTTAGAAAGATATTTCCCATGCAACATAGGAATATAACCTTTCTTGGAGAGATCTATACTAAACCTCTTTAGCATCTTGTCCATGTATGTAAACTGTGAAAGATCGAGCAACCTTCTAGATCTATCTCTATAAATCCTGATCCTTAATATGTAGGTTGCTTCTCTAAATCTTTCATGGAGAACTATTTAACTAGCCAAATCTTGACTAACTAGAGGATAGAGACATTATTTCCTATTAGTAGTATGCCATCTACATACAACACAAGAAAAATGATTGTACTCTCATGAACCTTTTTGTAAACACATGGTTTATCCATATTTTGTGAGAAACTAAACTCTTTAATTGTCTCATCAAAATGGATGTTCTAGCTCCAAGATGTTTTCTTTAATCCATAAATGGATGTTTAAAGCTTGCAAACCTAACTGCCGTCTATGGATGTAAAGCTTTCATATTGTATCATGCACACTTCCTCTAACAATTTTTTGTTAAGGAAAGCCATCTTTACATCCATTTGCCAGATCTCAAAGTTATAATGAGCAACTATGGCAAGCAGAATCCGAATGTATTTAAGCATTATAACTAAAGACAAGGTCTCATCAAAGTCAATCCCTTATCTTTGATGATAGCCTTTTTCTACCAATCGAGCTTTATAGGTAATTACATTACCTTTCATGTTAATCTTCTTTTTGAAAACCCATTTGCACCCAATAGGTTTTATCCCTTCCAATGGATCAACCAAGTTCCACACCTGGTTATCATACATGGAATTTATTTTGGATTTTATGGCTTTAAGCCATGAGTCTGATTTTGAACTCTTTAGAACCACCTCATAATTACTAGGCTCATAGTCCTCTACTATGATCACTTCCTTATCCTAGTCCACGAGAAATCCATATCTCTCTGGAATAGTACTAGCCCTAGTAAATCATCTAGGAACTTGTGTTTCCATCGTTTCTATTATCTCATCACTATGAGTAATAGAACTAGGATCAGTCAATTGATCTATTTCTATTTGTGGATCTTGAACTTTATCAAGTTCAATTTTACTCCAATTATTTTTCATGAGAAACTCTTTCTCTAGAAAGACTACATGCTTTGAAATAAACACCTTTTGTTTCAAAGGATGATAGAAGTAGTATCCCAAAGTTTCCTTTGGATACCCTATAAATAAGCATCCATCAGATTTAGCCTTAATTTTATCTTACATTACCTCTTTATATATGCAGGGCACAAAACCTAAAGCTATTAAGAAATATGCACGTCAACTGATTAATATGCTTAAGACTATTGAGAACGCTATTAAGAAATAAAATTCTAAGATGGTTATAGTTGTCAATTCATCTTCTTTTAAGGATAAGAAGAACAAGAAATAACATATTATTGCTTCACATATTGATCACATCAAGCTGTCAGCATATTTCTTAACAAGCTTTATAGGATTAGGTATATACTTTTATCCGCATCCATCACAAAACCTAAAGCTATCAAATGCTTTATGTACTCGTTCATCTTTAACCCGTGCTAGGTGGTTAAAGTTCCCTCTACAATCTTACAGAATAGGGCTTTTGAGATCTCATATCTCTCAATCCTACTTTAGTCTTTTAACAACTCTTTAAGGTGAAGAAGAATTGTAGGAGCATCCATATGCTCATGTTATTTCTATAGCATTGGAGACATGGATGCCAAAATAATGCATGAAGCAATGTTCATATCCTCCATGTCTTTAGATATGCTTGCTGCATATTTATAGAAGCATTATAAACAGGAATAGTGTGTACTGGTTTCTCAATTACATAGGTTAACTTTTCACTCCTCAAAATAATTTTAAGATTTCTAAGCCAATCTATGTAATTAGAATCAATAAGCTTATTGGCTTTGAGAAGGGATCATAAATTCAAGTCGGAAGACGTTATGGTAGAGATGCTGCATGTGAAAAATGAAAACATGTTAAAGTATAATCATGTATATGTATGCAAAAATTTTAATGTCTCTAAAAAATCACACCTTACTTCCACTATTTATTACAAATTAATAGCCCTCACTGTTTAATCCGAGAAAGCCTATTGGAAGCTCTCATAGTGGGTCAATATCCATTTTGGTTAAGGTTAAGGCCTTGAGTATGCTCAACGAGCCTAACTATTAACTAAATGGTAAGCATTACATCATATGTAGCTACTGATCATTAAGTCATCAACACTTGATGCACATGTATCACATATAATTTCCCTAATCTTGCCTTATGATTATTAGCCTTGAGTATGCTCAACAAACTAATAAACATGCTAAGACGGACCCATTAATATGATTTAAACATATCCAATGTAGCATTGCTTAAGTATGCTCAATAACCCAATACTAAAGAGAACTCTAATTTAACTCATAATAACAGAAGGCTTGCAAGTCATATATTGTTAAGTGATTTCTTCTAATTAAGTCTCCTTATTCATGGTTAGTGCATGCTTATGCATATTTAATCATATTAAATCATGCATTCATATTTAATCACATTAAATATATATGATCTAGATATAGGCTTTTACTATATTATTTTCCCAAGCCAAGGAAACCAATTGGGTCAAGCCTTAGGTAGTATGCATGAGTTACAAACCCAAAAGAAATAAAGAACATTTCTAACTATTTCTTCTTAGGCCTCCTTAGTAGGCCTTCTTCTCCATTTTGGTCCTTAAATTTCTTCCTTCTATTCTAACCCTATGCAATCTAATGACATCATTTATAATTGAGAATACCTCACATTACATGTGAAGAGAGTTAGATGAGAAGAGAAATACAAAGAGAAATAATAGAAAAGGCTGGGACACGCAGGCACAATTTTACAAAAGAAAAATCCATGCAATACAAATCAATCATATTGGTCTTAGGACCATAACTAGTCATCATGCCAATTATACACCTTTAGCATGTATATCTAATGCATCACATGCATCAAATATTGCAAATGTGTGTTACGATTGAATTCTAAAATTATAACACTTATAAAACTAATATCCATGTAGGAAAATCAATCTTATTAATCATGTAATTTAATATTAATTAATTTCATTAAAATAATTAAATTAGATTTCCATATTCATTTAATTCTAAACATTTTAGAATTAAAATGATAAAACATCATAAAGCAAGAAAATAATTTTTTCTTTATGCGTATATGAGGATATGCACGTAGAAAATTGGCCATATCATAATCATAATTTAATATCACTTATCACAATTAGATCATATCAATTCATAATTCTTTTAATTAATTTAAAATCCTAATCCCATTAGAAAAATAAATTAATTTAGAATCATAATCAAATTTCCACTAGAAATTGCAATTTTAGTTAGCAATTTTGATTAACATGTCATTATCTCCAAAAAATTCAAAAATTGACCAAATAAATTAAAAATTTATTTAATTCAACTAATATTATCATGATACATGACATATATTTCCAAAAACACAAAATCCAATCATATTCAATTTTAGTTAATTAAAAATTTCCAAATAGTTGATCACAAGAATCGAATTCGAGTTGACCGCAAAACCATTTGCAACTTGAACTATGAAAATTGATCCAAACCACTTCGAATCAATTCTATATTACATTGACATATTTTTGGATTAGTAATGATCAATTTTATTTAAAAAAGTTTGCCATGAAAGTCTTGAAACTCGTGGAAAACTAAAGTGACAAAATCGAACCATTTACCGAACCAAAAATATGACAATGTTGATAATCAAGCGAGTTTATCAATCCAATTGACATGAAAATGATTTTTTCCATTTAGAAACATTTAATTAAAATCATATACATCATATATATATGAAAAATTAATTCTAAAAATATTAGAAAACAATTGAATCATTAAAAATTATCAAAACAACCTAAATGGCTAGAAAACCACTACTAGTCGAATATGATGATTTTATTGTTTTAATTTTTTATCAATTTCAATTCAAGGTAATCATGAAAATAATTAAAATCATATTTCAATCCCTCTTTATATTGAATCAAATCATTAAGCAACAATTTAATACAATAGAAAAGCCAAAATTGAATCAACATGCCCTCCTTATGTGCATAGCCACTTATGTGCATAGGAGGATTTTCTCTTTCATGATTATGCATAGAACAACAAAAATCTGATCTTAACATGTCTCAAATTCATATTTAATCATATTAAAATGAATTTTAATAATCAAAATTAGATTAAAATACACGGTTCAATCGAAAATACATAATATCACATATCATTCATATCAATTGTAAACATTATTTTCATTTTAAATTATCTGTGAACCTAGCTCTAATACCATTGCTAATTTTTCTCGATTATATGCACTGTAAAAAATTAAAATTTGAGAAAAACTAGCAATGATAATAGATCCAAATAATTTAAAATTCATCCTAAATAATAAATCTAGCAGCATTTTGTGATTTATCATGAAAGATGATTGTAGATTCTTTCTATGAGCTCTGCTCACTAGGTTGTTGCAAACCATAGGGATTCTTTTTCAGGGACACCTCTAAAGTAATCTGTATAAGAAGTTCTTAGAAGAGAGCAACTTGAACTTCTAGGTGCTAGTAGGAATTTTAAGAGGATGAAGGAAGAATAAGAAATTATATGTGTTTTAATTATTCTATGCACCAATTTCTGCAACAAAGCATATACATATGTGGCTGCTACTATAAGGGTCATTTATACTTTAAATCAACCCTTATTAGGTAAGATTTTGACATTCAAAATAGTCCCTAAGTCATAATAGAATGGGCCCACCAATTAGGCCCCATCTAGTCCTATGCAAAAAAGTCTTTAAGTGGGCTTATATGCATTCTGCTTTGGCCCCACTTTCATTAATCCTATGTGGCACTCCTAGGCCTCATTTTTTATTAATAATTACTTTAATTTAAGGCATTTTCTTTTAAAATACCATAAAAAATCAGACGTAAGAACAATTAAAATTTAGACTCAATAAGGCTTAAGTCTAGAAACCCTAATTTCTAGACTATATATTTACAAATGGGCCCCAAGCCCATATGCTTATTTCTTCTTCTTAATTCATCATCTAATTATATCTCATATAATTAGAACATTCAATCTCATTAAACCTTCCTCAAACTCCTTTTATGTGTGTGACCCTATGAGTTTCCAGAACTATTTGGCAGTATAAAGTGAAATAAAGTCCTAGTCCAACTGGGACTTTTCTAAATTCAAACTTACTAAATCAATATCAATTCACCAATTGATATATCACTTATGTACAAGAAAGGCATCTAGCCATACATTATGACTACCCAAGTGTTGAAAAGTCAAGTGGTTTGACTTAACCCTTCCATATACAATTATAGTGTAACAGACTCCTTTCACCATCTTTTACCTCATCCAGTTTTAAGTATGAACTTGTGTCAACTCATAGCTTAACTAAGCAATCTAATTAAGCCCTAGACATATGTTTATGATAATTTCACCTTTATTTCCAAAATGCCCTTTGTGAGTCCCATTCACACATGGCACTTTGCTTTAGCCAGAGATTCTTGAATATAGGTTACTTATTACAATTGTCAGATAAACTCCCTATTGTAATCTAAGGTGATAAATCTTTTATTGATTACTACCCTATATTTAAATATGTCATGCCATACCCAAGCACCTCACTATGAATACTTCTTGTTCAAAGTAAAAGCTTTGGAGTCAAAATATGTCACTCCATATTAAAACAATTAGTGATCTCAAGTCTAAGGATACTTACACTATTGATATGATGAGATACTTTCACTGACATAGATTAAGTATCCATGTGAGGATCTCATGGTAGGCCTCTAATGTACTCGCTTCCCAAGTAAGCATCCACATGTTAACTCTAAGCATCTCTATGCTTACAACTTGTGAGAACCACTGCTTAATCCAGTCAAGTATAACACGTGTTGATCTATCTGCATTAACAATGTCTCATCTTGTTAATACTATGGTCAGGGATATTTAAGTATATCACATTTGCATGGAATAAGAATCTCACATAATGAACACTTTATTATTTCCTCTGCACTATGATTTTATATCAAGGACTTTATAACATGGTTTAAGACATTGCAAATAATTATAGGTCATATATATATATAAGTACCATGATAAAGAGAAAAGCCTTATTGTGTAAATTCACAACGTTTAAATGCATAAATATAACCCTATTACATAAGCTCTAGGGCATACTTCTAACACTTAATTCATAGAGAAACACCTCATTTGCAGATATGGGGTCCCACACCAAATTGTTTCTAATATTGGAGTGCAATTTCAAGGAGCAACCAAAGATTTTTTGGCAAAGTAAAAGATTCAACATCACAAGTATTTTCTTTACAAACCTCAAGAAAATGGAGTAGTAGGGGAAGCAAGCAAAAACTTAAAGAGAATCTTAGCAAATTTGATAGAAAACATACAGGGATTGCGCTGATAAATTACCTTTCGCATTATAAGGATACAAAATCTTTATCAGAACTTCTATAAGATCTATTTCATTCTCTTTATTGTATAATTCAAAAGTCAGGTACCCATTGAGATAGAAATTCAGTCACTAAGCATTGCTCTAGAAGCTAAAATACTAGAATAGAGTGGATAAAGAACAAGTATTAGCAATTAGCTCTCTTAGATAAGAAAATGATGCGAGCCTTATATCACAACCAAATTTATTTAAAGTATTTCACAAGAGCTATTAACAAAAATGTTAATCCCTAATCACTAAAAGAAGAAGACCTACTATTGAAGTTGTCCAAAGTTGTTGTACCTGATCCAATAGGAAAATTTAAACCAAACTAAAAGGGTACTTATATCCTTAAGCAACTACTATTCAAGAGAGTTATAAAGATTACCAAAATGGAAGGGAACAAATTCAAAGAACCTATCAACATCGATAGGCTGAAGTTCTTTTATTAAAAAAGGGACTCACAAGGTTGAAAACCTAAAAAGGGTGGCCTAAGCGAAAGTTAAAGCACCCTACTAGAGCAAAAAGCTTACAGGATAATCTAAGCAAAAATTAAGGGATTAAGAGAAAATAATTAATTAAGAAAATGCGAGAGGGCTAATTGATGACCAGGGTACTGTAATGATGGAATTAAGCTATTTTGTTGTGGCAATATTAAAGGATTCAATAAAATTTTAATTACATTTAATGATGATATGGTTATATTCATTGTGCAAACTCTTGGTGTCACCTTGTTATTTATATCACATGAAGTAATCAAAAACCTTTAAATTGTGTATAAATGTCTTTAAATCTCTAATAATATGAGTTCATCACACATGGCAATGTCAGTATGAAGTTACAATTTTATGTACCTAAAAAAAGCTAGCTAATGTGAAAACTCACAAGGGCGCATCCAGCAAAAGTTAGGGTGGTCCACTAGTGGGAAAACCTTCAAACTCTCTAGGAAAAATTCAAAACCAATAAAAAAAAAAGCTCGCTGATGTGAAAACTGGCAAAAGCGCATTAGGCAAAAGTTTAAGTGGTCCATTAAGGGGAAAACCTTTGGGCTCTTTAGGCAAAAATTAGGAACAATAAATAAAAAAAGAAGAAAGAGAGAGAACAACAGCAACACATATAAAACAAACACAAGATAAGTGACAATACCTTAGCAAGCCTATGATAATATGAGAAGGAATGTGGTTACATACTATAGCCAATCATAATGAAAAATTAAACTATTTCTCCCCAATTCCTCACACATGTTAACCAACTTGAGTGGATAAAAGAGGTGAAGCTTTCGATCTTCTAGGCACCACACTATTCCCATCATTATCAGAGGCGCCTCAGTCACTTCTTAGATTTCTTCAAATCAACATTGACTAGAACATTTTCACTATCAACAACCGACCAAAGACATTGGCGTCATGCATCATATGCATACATACTAAATGAATGTTTATGTTGTTTAAGTACAATTGCATCTCTAATCTTTTAGCCTAAGATAAGGGGACATCTATCCTTAATGAACACAGAAGACTTTTGATTAAGAGATCCATGCAAAAATAACTCTTTTAGAAAAGTTACTAAATGCCAAGATTCCTTTGTGATCCTAAGGACAATTATCATATTATAGAACATACGAGACACATCAGATAAATTACATACACTACAAACACATCAATAGGTATAAATTCACCTTTTGTATAATGTAAGATACTAATAATACATCTTTTCTTTTGCAGAATACAACAAGAATTTCGCACTTCAATGAGAGTAAGTTTACTAGCTGTTCTCTATCCAGTGCATTGCTTCTCCCTTTAGTGAGAAGCTTGTAAATATACACCTTTAAAGGCATAACTACTAATAAGCACACTAACAAAACAATAGCCTAAAGCATAGCTTTAGACACCTGCCTAGAGCATGGCCTCTAATAATAGCCCAAAGCATGGCTTTAAACACTAACCTAAAGCATGGCTTCTAACAAATAGTCCAGAGCATGGCTATAATCACTAGAGTTGACAGAAGTCACACCTACTGAGCAAAGGGAGCTCTCGATCCTAGATAAGGTTAAAACTCACACGTTATATCACCTCAATAATACCTGCCTATAATGAAATAGTGTTTGGTCCTAAAGAGGGTTAAAACTTACACTTACCTAGTAAAAAGAACTGCTTGGTCCTGGAGAGGGTTAAAACTTAACCATCATATCACTTTAATAATACCTATCTAGCAAGAAGGAGTGTTTGGTCTTTAAGAGGGTTAAAACTCACATCTACCTAGTAGGAAGGGGTGCTTGGTCCTAAAAAGGGTTAAAACTCACACCTACCTAGCAGGAAGAAATGATTGGTCTTAAATAGGGTTAAAACCCACGTGGAAAAGGTTAAAACTCAAATATCATATCACTTTAATAATACCTACCTAGCAAGAGAGAGTGCTTAGTCCTAGGAGGGTTAAATCTCACACATCAAATTATCTCAATAATACCTATTTAGCAGAAAAGAGTGTTTAGTCTTAGATAGGGTTAAAACTCAATAATACCGACCTAGCAGAAAGGAGTGCTTAGTCCTAGAAAGGGTTAAAACTCACGCCTACCTAACAGGATCAGTACTTGATCCTAAAGAGGGTTAAAACTCACACATACTAAGCTAGAGGAGCTCTCAATGCTAGATAGGGTTAAAACTCGCACTTACCGAGCAAAGAGAGCTCTTAAAACCAACTTTGAGGCGCAAGTATGCATTTTTTTCCTTTCTTCTAAACTTTGATGCAACTTGACATGCACAATTTTCAATCCCCATTAAAGTAAAGGCTACAACAAACACAAGGATTAGAGACACTTCCTAGTTCAAAGGGTTTCTAGTGATGAAACTCCCAAATGTTAGATGTTTCTCAAGAGATGTAAGGGGAGGCTCATAAACCAAGTAAGACATCCTAAAAACACCTTCAAAAAAAGGCTTGAGAAAGATACCCAATGGATATCACACAATGCCTATACAAATCACCATTCACAAGTTCAAGTCCGTACAGACCTTGTCAACATAGATGTTGCTTATGTCTACACAAACCACTATTCATGAGGATACAGGTCCATGTGAACCTAATCTTAAATCTATATGAACCTTTACGTTTAAAGTCCGTGTAGTTGTAGACATTATGGGTGCTATGGGACCATCTTTTAAATAGTTGAAAATACATTCTCTAGGGGGCCCGTGAATAATTTTGCGGGGACTATAAAATTTTATCATTTTTTTTAAAAGATGAGGAGGATTTTGAAAAAAAAACCCCTTTTATCACCTTTCTCCTCTCATCTTCTTCTTCTCCCTTACCAAAAAATATGCAATAAAACCCTAATCCTCCATTAACAAAGATTGAGGAAACTTGAAATAAACATTTTTTACTTGGCTTTAAAGTGGCCTAACCTTATATAGCTTAAAAGGACTCTACATTTGGGGTAAAAATCCTATAAGGGGCTTTTCCTTACCTTTTTAGTTTTTCTTTCATTACTTTTCATCTTTTTTTACATCTTTAGTTTTTTTCTTACTTTTGCTTTTAAATCTATAATCCTCCATCAAAATAGAGTTTTAAAAGACCGATTTTGATGAATCTACTCTATTGGAGAAGGGAGACCACTTTCATATTTATTTCATTTTTTTGTTCTTTAGTTCATTAATTTATTTTTATATGTTAATGTTTTTATTTTTATGCATTTATTTGTATTTTTCATGTTCATCTTTGGGTTGTTTGTTAAGTAGCCACAATTGACTTTTTTTGTCATTTTGTGTCTATGCTTACATTTGCACGAACCTTTATAAATGAAGGTTTATGTCCGTGTGGACCTTACATTATAAGTGTTTTATGTTTTATAAGGTCCATATGGATCGATATCTTTAGGTGATTCCTAGTTTGTTTACAATTGCTTTTTAGCATTTTTGTACGTTGATGTAATCCATACGGACCTCCTTGTGTGGAGAGTTATTTCAATGCAGACCTACTTTTGTAATAAGTATATTGTCTTGCATAGACCATAAAGACCTAAATTTGAAAACTTTGTCATAGTTGCTTTTTAGCATTATGTGGCCAAGTTCAAGTCCATACGGACCTCCTTTGATGAAGATTTTGGTTAATAAAGATTTGTCTTTTTTTGTGTCCCA
>CANXYI010347157.1:0-12869 GCA_948208565.1 Hura crepitans | reverse complement strand
GCTCCTAGATTTGGTGTTGTTCTTTACTTGGTTAGATATTCAAAAGCTTAGATATGGTTGTTCATACAAAGAAGAGCCATTGATTCATATAGGGCTTTGTATCAGGTGTTTTAGTGAGTAATCTATCTTAATCCCTTTTTTACTTTGTAGTCTTTTTCAAATTTGAATTATGCCTTCATTTTTCATAGGTTTGGGTATATGAGCTTTATTTATTGCCCTAACCATGCAAGTTAGATATTCCTCATCAATAATCAGTGATGGATAAATAAGTCAAGCCAGCTTTAGGGCCTTAGAACATGTTTTCCCTAATATATCATTGGTAGTACCTCAGTTCTCGAGCTTGGTCCAACATGCGTAATCCTACAAATGAAAACCCACTATTAGTAATTTAATTGATTGAGTTTAAAACTAATACTTACCTATCTCTCTTTTCATATTGATTTAGCATGGTAGGTCTTCCCTCTTGAGAAAATGCTGGACTTTCTATGCTCTACTCGAAAGCTGTCCTCTTGTAGGATATTGTGATTACCCTAAAGGCTTATTCCTAGTTCCTAGGAGAAAAGGTATTAAACTATCATATGAGGGCTAATGCATGTCGTGCTTATCAGGCTCTTCCTAACTTAATGCTATTTGAGAGGTATATCAATAAGTTAGAGTTTGTGTAAGGCATGATAGCAAGTATACCTAGGGACATATTAGTGGAGAGTGATAGGGAGGACTACCCCTCTTAGGCATCTGCACACTTATTGCCTTGAGTGTCGTATACTTTAGGCCCTACTTCTCAAGTATGCTTCTTGTTCTTTTTAAGTGCAGTTTTTAACTTCATTTGCTGTGTAGGCTTCTACTCCTAAAATTTATGCTTCCTCATCTAAGAAAAGGATAAGGATAACTTCTAGCTCTAAAGGGCCTTAGTTCTTCCCTTCTCCTATATGAAATCTTTGGTGTCAAGCCTTGACTATAGCTATTAACTCTGAACTGATGCCTGGCGAGGTCATTAGTACTTTTACTCATGTGCCTAAGCTGAGCTACATGTGGTATGGTATTGATAAGGAGTTAACTTTTATGTGACTCAGGATCGAGGATAATTGGCCTATGCCTTTTGAGCTAGCCAATATGTAATGCCCCTTGCCTATTCCTGAAGGAAATAAATAAGGAGTGCTACTTCCCATTAGTCACCCATCCTTTTCATTCCTTAGGCTTCATTCATTTAACACTTATAGCTTTATTTCATCTAATGTTATATCCAATTTATTTCATTTATATTAATGTATAATACTCTAGTATTGACTATCTTTGACTAAAAAAATCTTATTTTATGTCTATTATCCATTTTACAAAAATTTTGGCAAATAACAGCTACCTGGATAAAAAAAAACCAAAAATTTTAGCTTGTCAAAAACACTTCTAAAAATCATAACATCCCTAATTCTTAACTCTTTGACCCTTCTAGTCCTCTAAATATCACATCAATAACAGCCAACATAAGGTCTCAAACCTATAATATTCAGGTATTAATATAGTTATCTCATAAAAATTCATAAACATACACATATCTACTCATACTATTTACACAGTGATCAAAATACATATTTGTTATTTACAACCACTAAGTTAGTTCTCTTTAAATATACATGAGTGTCATTACTATCATACCATCAAAAGTACAAAAAGTTATACCCTGAAAGTGGAGCTATTGCACTATACTTATTGAGGGCAGACAACTAACAATATCTACAACATGCTAGACATCGATAGGCTGAATATACACTTAATAATGGATTTGATATAATAAGTTCATGTCATGCATACCTTCACATAGATGTCATGATATAAGTAATAATATAGATTTATGAGATCACTTGCATATATTATTATTATTAACTTACTTATCATTTCTATTATTTAAATATAGTGCTTTGTCATACAAGTAATTTATTCCAATTTTTATCAGATGAATATAGTTAGTTCTAATCCATATTATAAATTAATTACCATAATGATTAGTCATATTTAGTCCTATTCTATTTATTTCTTTTTCCACTTAGGCCCACACCAGAGAGACTACTCTTTAGGACATTAGATAGTGGGATCTACACTGTGTAGTGGCCTACATTTTAAAACCTTGATAGCTACATCTACCTAGTTTGATAGTAGGGATCAATTCACTAGAACCTCTTAATACCGGACTAATAGATGGCAAGGATTAGTCCTTTAGACCTCTCAACATCTGTAGGGGATAGTAGGGATCAACCTATATGGAGCTCTTAATATCCTAGGCAATATCATCATCATAACACAGGTGGATAGTGAAGATTAGCCCTATAGGACCTCCCAATATCCACAAATAAATCTAATGGATAGCAGGGATTAGCCCACATAGACCTTCTAATACCTGAATGTGTAGGGTTCAACATCAAAACCTTGGTGGCTGCACCTACCATCTCCATCATACAAACAGTGACCCTAAGAGGATTAATATCTCTATATGCTGCTAATTCCCTAGTTGACGGATTAAGTAATCTAGTGGGCATCTAACTGATGGGCTAAATTATTTCTCATTATTCAATCATACAATTATGAGTCTTTCTTCATCATTATCTCAATACTAATATCTCACATAGCTAACATTGGTGCACTTATGCACATTTCTTAGTTACGGGTCTTTTGTTGCAAAGTACTATTCATATGGTCATTTCACATTTCACAAATCTCATGCCATCACACATCATATTCACTATTGCTCTGATCATCCTTAAAGTATTCACGATTACTCATTCTTGCATCATGGCATTCAACTCAAGTACTCATTCTCTCTCTTATTTCATGCCATTGGTCCCACATTATAAATGGTTATTTCTACATGTATGTTCATATAACATAACAAGTCCCATTTTTAGGTCTATAAATGTCAAGTCATTATTTTTCAATCTTTTTCATTAAATTCATTTTTTCACAATATTTTATATCTCATTTCTAAGCTAATTTCATAATTATCATACTACATACACAAGCATACACCATGCCATTCCTAAGCACACCATTTGACCATTACATGATCATATAGTTACACTTATTTCCTTTCCTCCAAATCATGCACATAGCCTTAATTTCATTAGCCTAACATATGTACATAACCAATTCACATAAATTACATGTATATGCCTAACATTTAGAACTTCCATACACATACACAGTCACACACTCAAGGCATGCAAGAATTAAACCAAATATACAATCTTAGGGTGTGAAAACATCCTTTTTCCACCACTTATGTCCTTGGTTGAGCTCTTCCTTCACTCCCTCTTTCTTGCCCTAAAATATAACCAATTTTTGCTTAGAAAAATTCTCAAAACTTTTACAAACCTCCAAATTGAAATCTATGAACATGGTTTTTTTTAGAATCATGTAACCTACTTAAAACAAAAATAAAAATTAGGAAAATAACACTTATACTCAAAATCACCACTATTTACCCTTAAGGAATTTATCACTTTCTAAGCAAAATCTCTCAATTCTACCATTTTAAATGGATTTTAAAAGTCATAGAGGGGTTATTCCATATAAATTTTATGAGATTTAGGTGTGTTTTAGAGGAAAGAGAAAGCAAAAATGGTACGAGGGCTTAAGGAAGAATGGCATCAGCTTTTTTTGGTGGAAAGAGGTGAGAGATGGTTGCCATGCACATATAACACTCTCACATGTGTAAGGGCTTTATATTACTGTGGTGTATGGCTTGGATCATGACATGTGGCAATCAAACGGCCCATATTCACCTGATTTTTATTTAAACTTTGAAATTTTAAATTAATTTTTCTAAACCTCTAAAAATAGTCATTTTAGTTCCAAAAATCCTTGATTAGGCCTAATAAGAGGCTTGCAAAATTTTAGATCTAAACTTTAATGGCAACTATGGTTATTATTCACTCACAAAAATAAGAAATTCAAAAAAAATTATCAGATGGCCTCATAAAATTAAAATTATTTCACCAACATGTAGATTGGAATTTTTAAGCTTTAGGGTATGATATTTTTAGGCCCATCCAAGACATCCTGGAGTTGTCCCAGCACAAACTCATTTAATGCTACTATTCACTAATTCTTAGCCTAAAATAATTTATTAGTTCTATTAAATCTTTAAATTATTTCATTTTATTCATTTTTTGGCCCATTAAAGTTTTATGACTAGTACACTCCTTTCCTAGTTTTACAAAGGTGCCCCAGATCCCGAAGAGCACTATTCATGCCTCGAAGGTATTATTCATGAAATTTCAACTTAAGGGCATTACACGATACTACTCTGGTATTTCCTTTACAACCTTTTGACATTGTTGATCTATTGATTCCATTGGTGTATAATATTTTTGCTTAAATAAGTTAAAGAGGCTCCGATTAAGAGGACTGCTCACGTGGTAGAGGCCTTTATAAGGGCAATGGTTGATAAGACTCGTGTCCTCATGGTAAGTCCTTTCCTATAACCATTAATTATGTGTGTGTGCATATACATAGTGTGTATGAGATGTACTGATCTTTTATTCTCTTTACAAAATAAGTTGGCTAAGAAGCTAGCCTCACTTAGTGTTACAAGAAGAAAGCTGGGGGCACTAAAGATTTCTAAGAAGTTCGTGCTTTCTTCTAACAATAAGGATACCAAGAGTGAGGAAAAGGAGTAAAGAGGGCCTACAATTTATGAATATACATATACATATACAATCTATGAAGTCTATATGTGTAATAACCCCTACCATTTCCTACCTGAAATAGGCAAGGTGTGCTACTTCCCACTGAGATCACCCATCCTAGGATTTCACCAAAGGCTTTTCATTTAACTTCTACTTAACTTTGATCGAGTTTAACCAAACATACCCTCAGGCCTACTCTAATGGTTGGTTCCCTAATTACTATCTATTTTAGTCTATTAAAACTCTCCCCAGGCACTACCAGGCATTTTCTAAAATTTAAGCATCATAGCAGCTGCCTTGACGACTACCCCCAATTAAACCTGCAAAGAAAACACTTTTAATTGACCATCCACCTTTGTTTCTTCCTCTTGACCCTCTGATCCTCCAAACTATAGAACAACATAATTTTACAATAAATGCATCATCATAGGGTCATAAACTCATCAGCATACACACATGCAAAAATAGGCATTTATTAATATGCAAAATTAGACACACATTAAGTTTATAATCATCAATATATATCTCATCATACCCATGCAATCCTATATACATGAGTGTAGTTCTCTATATATACAAAACTCAAAAGGGAAAATAAAATACCCAAAGCATTAAGGCAACTACACTGATGCTGATGTTTAAAGTTAACTCGGATTTTATCTACAACTAACGCATCAGAGTGTCGGCACATTGAGTATATCACTTAGTGGAGGAATAAAACAATTATATTATGTCACATCATGCAACATGCAATAAGTTTTTTCTTCACACATAGCAAGCGAAACTAGTGCCCTAAGTTCACATTATTGTTTTATTCAGTGATTACCTAATTATTTTATTCATTTATCCATCATTACAATTTATTTTACCCTTTTTATCGGCCCATGCCAAATAGATTATGCTTAAAGACACTGGATAATGGGATATGTATTATGCAATGGCCCACTTTTAGGTCTTAAGTAGCTGCACCTACCTCACCCAATAATAAGGCTCGCCCGTAGACCACTCCTGATATCGGACTAATAGATAGTAGGGACCTATCCGTAGACCACTCCTAATATCTGTGAATCATGGTAATAACAACACAGATATGGATAGTGGGAACCCATCCGTAGACCACTCCCAATATCCACAAATATATCAAGCACTGTGCAGAGTACATCATACAATCTCAGCACAACTAACAGAGAGCAGTAGGCCCCAAAAGGACCGACTACCTAACAACTGCTTTATCCCCTAGTTGACCAGTCAACCCATCTAGTGGGCATCTAACTAATAGGTCATTAACTATTTTAGACCATATTCAGTGTTACTTTATTCCTAAGTTACATTTATGGACCTAATTCACACAATTATTTATGAATTTGCCATTATCGCAAAAGTCACTATTCATTTGGTTAGTTTTCGCAACTGACACTATTCATTTGGTCATTTTCTGATTTTATGCCTTTCATTACTCATGTCCTTCAAGTCTTATTATCAAGGTTCCTTTATCACATTATTCTTATATTATATCCATATTATAAAGTATACTAATTCACTTAAGTTTTTATCCCAAAATTATACCAAATCAAGTCACATTTTTAGTCACATAACCTACCAAGTTTTAGGTCATTTTCCTAGGATTTCTATACTTTATATAAACCATTATTGCACCTTAAATACATTACATCTTCAAACACACATACCATGCACATAATAAGGCATCATTCAGCCACTTGTTATACCTACACATACACATATAATTTTGTAGACACCTTACCTTGACCTATGATGATAGCTAGAGATGATCTCTCAAGCATAGCATAAAAGCCATCAAGATATAAGTCTACACGGACCTACTACCCATGTCTTCATAGACTGATTATAGTAATAAGTTGGAGCCTAACCCGTGAAGACCACGAACCATCACTCTAAAGAATTTATATAGCACAAACTAACACAGATAGGTCTGCATGGACTTGCCGTTGAGAAAAATACTCCGGATGAAATCATTGCCTATTTAGTCTAGGAGTCAAAATCCTTCAAGGATTAGGATTCTCTTCTGGATGAAAAAAAAGAGGAAAACCTAATAGAGAAGTATAAATACTTCTCTATATCAATAAAAGGGGTTCAAATTCTCGAATTCAGCAAGAAATATATTCACATACATTCTAATAGTAGGAAGTACTAGGAGGTCTTAGGAGATTTGATACAAAAGAGAATTTAAGTACTTTCACTTGAATATAAGGGCTTTTTTATGTTAGTGCTTGAAGAGATCCTTTTGTCCAGGTAATATCTGAGGTTTATAGATGAATTCTTTAATATTTTAATAGGCTAATGATCTTTGAAATTACTTATAAGTGAGGTGATACTTTGCTATCCCCACTTCCATTAATGATGAGCAGGCCAATTATATTTTAAGCATAGGATGTAGGGTTGATGCCTATAGTCAGTATTTAGCATGCTATATTATGTTAATCTTATCACACAAACTTGATTAAACCTATAACTAAGCCCACACGGACCTAGTATCTTTAAGTACAAGCATATAGGTTAGTTTTCACAGCCTTATTTCATGCATGTCAATTTAGTGGCCTGGTCCAGGCAAACTTATATTTAATGAGAATGATTACCTATTCCACTATGTTGAGTATAAAGTGATTGACATAAATTAATACATTATTTGTAGATATTGGAAACATATGATTGAGTGCATGATGCTAGAAAATAGTCTGCACGAACTCTTATCACAAGGGCTATGTGTCCACACAGACTTATAAGTGATGAGTTGCATAATGACCCTCCGACATGTATTTTGTTTATGCAATTCATAGCCCACAACACATCCATCCTAAGTCTGTTCATGTTTTGTTTATCATGAAACAATAATTCTGATCTAACATATTTGACTTTAATGTTTTCTGAGTTGTTAATTGAACTTCTTGGCTAAAGTGAAACATGAGGCAGACTCAATCCGTCTCTTGAAATAGTTCACAAAGATTAAGTATAGTTCCTTCCGACATCTGCATGGACCTAACGACAAAGAAGCGGGCCTATTTTAGGACTATAGCTTGTCTCTTTGGTTTTGTACTATTTACACTTTTTTGTTTATTTTAGGGTTGTAATAGCTAGTAAACAACTTAGTTTACACGTTGAAACCTCACTTTCACATTAAACTATTTTATATATAATTAATCGATGTTTTCTAATAAAATGGATTTATATTTTCTTAATTAAAAGTCACAATCAAATGTATCTCAATAAAGGCCAATCTCCTAGAGATAGGAGTTTGGTAATTACTGCCAATTCCTATAAAATTACGGGTAACTATTAAGCCAAATAATAATTAATCAATAACTCGCTTTCTGTATGTATAATAGACATTTTTGTATTCTTTAAATACTACAATTTACTTTCATATATGCAATGGTTTTACAATTTAAATTAAGAATAAGGGATTAATAAATGTTACAATATACATAGACAACATATTATTAGGGCATGAATAAGATCTAAAATTTTGAACCTTTCTGGTACAGAAGATTAGAGGTCCTGGTGTAAAGGCTAGGTGGCGACTCCACTAACCACTCTAGTCCCTAGTAAAATACATAATCTTTATAGTGGTGACTCTACTAGGGGCTAAGAAATTTTAATCTAAAAGTACCCAAATAATATGTCATCCAAATATTCTAATTTTTATCAATCCCACACATTGCATCTTATATAAACCGTGTCCCTTTTACCTTGGATGGTGTTGTGAACTATAACTCCATTTTTCATTCAGGAATGGAGAAGTGCTAGCATATCTATCACTCGTAAGCCTCGTACCTTTGGGTATATGAAAAGGTGAACTAATCAATCATTATAATCCTTGATTAGAAAGACCCGTTAGGAGGGACTTCTGCTTGTGGGAGCCTATTAGCCTTTAACTAAAACCATGAGCCCATATAGTCAAGCTTAGCAACTTTCCCTAGGCTGTATGACCCTAAGAGTGTGCAATTGCATTTGTGATTGCTATATGGACCTAATTACATTTAGTCTTATTTGAAGCGGAGGCATGCCCATTATGCCTTTTGTCCAAAATAGGCCTGCCCTAATTTCACATCAAACAAGGTGTAAATGTCTCAAGGTCATTCTTTTTTCTTGGATCTTAAATACAAGATGTCATTGGGCCTAATTAAGCCTATGCTCAAACCTATGCATCCTCTAATGATGTTAGGTAAGCCCACCTAGGAAAGATGACTAAGACCACATGTGTGGGAGTAATAAGGTTGGAAGGACTATCGCTTGTGGTTGTCTTTTACTATATCAAAATCATGCATTTCCACATCATGCATCTTATATTGTACATGCATCATGTCTAACCTCTTTTTTGTCCAACCATCATTGATCCTTCACTCACTGCTCAATGGAAGAGAGTACGCAAGTGCCTCAGTAGAGTCAACACAAAAGTACTTATACAACCGAAGAGAGGAAATATGTCTTCTGATAAGTACATGACTAAGGCTATGTTCATAGAGGCCATGGCTGAGATGAAAAGGAGGATGACATCACTGGTGACTAATACCCTATCCCATATATAAAACCCTCAAGAGGTAGGATAAACTTCTGGAACTAACAAGCAAAAAGAAATAACAAGAGAACCTAAGGATGACCAATCATCTAATGATGAGATACCATAGGTGGTTAAGACCTATAATAGGGTACCCCCTCCTAAAGCACTTAAGAATGATCAATTGAAAAAGTTAAATGAAAAGATAGAGCCAATTAGTGACTAGGGGCAGAGACATTAACCTAGACAACATCAATTTGAGACCCAATCACTCTATGCCTCATAAGTTTAAGATGCCTGACTTAAGCAAGTTTGGTAGAGCCATAGATCCTTGTGCCCACTTGAAGTAATATGCAGTAGCCATAAGGGCCACCCATCTAACAAAAGGGTAGATTGTGAACCTATTCAACATGTCCTTTATAGGTCAGGCTCTCAACTGGTACCACTACTAAGAAAGAAGGGTCAAGAAAGACTAGACTAAGCTAGCAAAGGCGTTCAATAAGCAATATGCTAACAATGCCAGTGTTGAGATCACTTTTAAGGATCTGGAGTTAATAGAGCAAAAGCCCAATGAGAGTTTTACTAACTATCTCCAGAGGTAGAGGGAAAAAATTCTAAAGATAAAGAATAAGCCTGAATACATAGACCAAATTAAAAAGTTCATTAGAAATGCCAATAGTTATATAAACAACAGGCTCAACGCTAAAGGCATTACTATATGGGAATAGCTGAAGGATATTGCCATCGCCCTCGAAGCTGGATATCAAAATAAGGGTTACAAGAGATCGAATAATAAACCTATATTTACAAGTAAAAATACCAACAATACCACCAAAACTATTAAGGTACATGCAATTCAAGGGCGTAAGTACTCGAATCTAGGTAAATCTTTGTCATAGTGCTTGAAAAAGCTCACTAAAGAAGGGAAATTATAGCTACTCCAACACCAGCCTTTCAATGGACCACTACCCCTAAATCATAGGCATGATCAGTATTGTGCTTATCATCAGAGAATTAGACACCTAACAAATAATTACAAGCTCCTCAAAAGGCTATTCAAGATCTCATCGATTCAAAATAGATCCCCGATCTAGAAACTTTATCAAACCCATTGCCAAAACACCATGCTTTATGCCTCTTTAAGTCTAGGTTACCTGAAAAGTATGTGTTAAAGGAAATGTATGGGTCTGACCTAGCCATAGAAGCAGGAGTGAGGATGAGTGAATCAATCTTGGTGATAGGCTTTTAGGATAGCAAGAGTGACTATGAGGCTAAGGAGAGCAAGAGTTTCTAGGATGAATCCTCTGATAAGGATTCCAAAGAGGGTAAGAGAGAGCAAATACGAGTTAAGGGAGAAATGGTGGAGAGAATAAAAAAGAATGGTCAAATCCTACCAAAAAAAGAGCCCGAACCTAGGATAGATAAGCATAACGAGGTGTTAAAATAACTCAAGAAAACTCAGGCCAACATCAGTATCTAGGACTTATTGATGTCATCCAAAGACCATAGGCAAAAAGTAGTTGAAGCCTTGGGTCAAGTCACTGTTTCCACAACCACCACACCTAATGAACTGGTAAAAGTAATGAAAATGGGCAATACAGGCCTCATCACATTTTTAGATAGAGACTTGCCTTTAGAAGGAAAGGAGCATAATTGACCCTTCTTCATCAAAGTTGAAATAAATAGGAAGAAAATAGGTTATGCAATGGTAGATGATGGTTCTTCCCTCTGTATGTGCCCTACCAAGATCCTAGCTGGTTTGGGAATTAAGAAGGAAGATCTATTACCTTCTAGCATTACTATAAAGGCCTATGATGACACTAAGAGATAAGCTAAAGGGTTCTTCACAGTCAAGGTATAGGTAAGACCAATTATTGATCAGGTTGAGTTCATGATTATCGATATACCTATTACCTTCTTAGTCTTATTAAAAAGGCCATGGTTCCATAAATTAGGGGGAGTCCCCTCTACTCTCCATCAAATGATCAAGTTTCCACATAAAGGAAACATCATTACTATAAAGGCTGAGGTCGATCATGCCATCTCCACTTTTGGCTATTGCTAATCAGCCTTTCAATGGATTCCATGTTATAGGAATTTATAAGGACTACATAGACTCGACTATGTCCAAAATGATGAAGTGAATAGATTTTTTTCTAGAAGCTAGTTTGGGGAAGAACTTGTAACGCATCACTGAACTATTTCAGCCATACACCCAGAAGGATACTAAAGGATTATGCTATGATCCAAGAAAAGAGGGCAATCCGAAATAAGGTAATTCACTAAAAGATTACTTTTTTAAACAAAAAGGTACTAAGTATGATGGAACCCTACAGCCTACCATAATAGAGGGATGCTACAAATTAGGGTTTAAGATATTCGCTAATATTATGGATCGGGAAATAGGACATCTCACTCAGAATCAGTGGGTAGAGGAATTATTCACCAAGCTGTCAGTTGCTAAAGAAGTCTACTATGCCATCTCAGGGGACATGCCTAAACTAGAGGATTCTAATTTATTTATTGATGAATTGTATCTTTGTGACCTCTTTGAGGTGAACAATTATTTTTCTAAGAAAGTGAATAGTGAATTTGCTTACTTATGTGATCTTTCTTCTAATGGTAATATGTATCTATATGATTATTATATAAACATTTTTTACATTAATTGCATTAAAACTAATCCTTCTAATCTTAAAACCAAATGAATAACTAAAGAATGTATTAATTGCCCATGATACTACTATCAAAGAAAGAGAAAAATTCAAGAGATTACTAAAAAAAATATGAAAGGATTTTTGCCTAGAATTATAATGACATGCCACGTATCGATAGAGAAATTGTGGAACATGCCATACCAATGCACAGCCACCTATCCTAGTATGATAGAAACTTAGAAGGATAAGACCTGAATAGGCAAAAAAAAGTGAAAGAAGAGGTAGTTAAGTTACTTAAGGCAAAGTTCATTGAAGAAATAGTCTTCCCCACTTGGCTTGCCAATATAGTGTTGGTACTTAAGAAAGACAGAAAGGTCAGAATGTGCATGGATTATCGAGACCTAAACAAGGCATGTCCAAAGGATGACTTTCCCCTTCCCTATATAGATGTGCTAGTAGACAGTGCAGCAATGGCAACTATTTACTTATTCATTTATGGGTTCTTTAGGTATAATCAGATCCTGATGAAAGTGATAGATAAGTGCAAAATAGCCTTCATAATAGAGTGGGGTATATATTATTACAAGGTAATGCCTTTCGAGTTAAAGAATGTAGGGACAACATATCAGCGAATGGCTACTAAGCTATTCAATGACATGATGCATAAAAAAGTCAAAGTATATGTAAATGACATGATAGTGAAGTCCATATAATGGGAATGACACTTTAAACCATTAGAAAAGTTCTTCCAGAGGCTAGACCAATTCAACATGAGGCTTAACCCCAAGAAGTGTCTTTAGAGTCACATTAGGGAAATTACTAGGATCTATAGTAAGTAAGAGAGGGATTGAAGTCAACCCGAACAAGGTGAAGGCCATCTTAGATATGCCTATGCCGCAATCTGAGAAAAAAGTTAGAGGGTTCCTGGGCAAGATTCAGTACATTAGCAGATTCATATCTAAACTCACAAAGGTTTGTGAACCCATATTTAACCTACTA
>CANXYI010347110.1:0-10675 GCA_948208565.1 Hura crepitans | reverse complement strand
AAAGAAACTAGCATGCATAATTACTGTCTTACACCTAGGGTATTTCTACCTGTAATTATCCAATTAATTTATCACAAGCCATATAATTTATGCCTTTAATCATTATAAGTCATTTTATGCATATACTACACCATTTTAAGCAGTTATTCATTATCAATGAAAAATTACTAAAATGCCCCTTGTATTTAGTTTCACAGTCATATTTGAATTTATTAATTCTATTTAATTACTTTAATTGGCCTAACTCAAGAGACATCCCTAACAAACACTAGACCTAGAGGAAAAATAAACTGTTATAGTGATCCCTATTCAGCACCTACGTCATTGCACTAGCATGTATGCCATGATGGAGATCACACTATAACCTCTCCACACATAATTAAATAAATATCTATGTGACATAATGGAGATCAACCGTAGGCCTCCCTAACCATAAATAAAAAAATATCTGTGTGACATAATGGAGATCAGCTCATAGGCCTCCCTAGCCTCAAATAAAACTCTATATCTAAGCGACAAAATGGATATTAGCCTATAGGCCTCTCCAGCCACCAATAATATCCATTATGAACATCAGACAACTAGCAACTGCAAAACCCTTAGTTGATTAGTCAACCCATCTAGTGGGTGTCTAATTAGTGGGCCAAGAAGCTCATTCTAAATCCAATTATTAGCCAAATGTGTTCTTATAATATTTACGTTGTAATAACAAATAGTTACAAATTTTATCACACCATTAATTTTTCAGCTGGTCTGGTATGGCCACATTTTAGCTCTATTAGGTAACAATCCCAAATAAAAATTAAGTTCTATTATTACCAATATACAAGGTTTAATGTGTCATAATATATCATAGCATTAGCTTTCAAGAAACTAACACCTTCTGCCTAGTGACATTTTTAGTTCAGATAATGGTCAACTAGACAATTATAGGTCATTCCGACGACTTTTCAAGGTTCATTTCTAGGACTATTTTAGGTCTAATTATAGCACAATTTTTAACACCTTAGTAAGTACATTCATAAGCCTAAAGCAAAACATATCTAGGCCACTTCCAAGGCCAAACTATAGGCATAAATGCCATACATACATATATCTCAAATCTAGCCCCAAAGGCATAAGCAAATGTTCAATTTTCATAGTTTATTTCAAGTCACTTTTTAAGCCATTGTTCTAGGCTATTAACATATGTTTTTGTCCCACCTTTCTAGTCATTTAAGACACATTCGCAAAATACATTTAAAATATTACCATGCCATATGCATTATTCAGATTAAGGTCATTACAAGCTAACTCAAACTGTCACACCATACTAGCTATTACAGGCATAAAGGTTAAGTGCATAAGTCATTCCATAAACATTATCTCATAACATTTATAGGCATAAAGCCCTTGCATAGGCTATACCTATCATACATTTCCCATGGCATCCATACCTCTCAGCCACTAAGGAATTCATTGCCTTTACATGTATTTCCACATCATTTATCATGCATGCATATTAGTTATTACCATCCTAACATATACACATACATATATACTTCATACTATGCAAGCCACATATGTCTCAACCATAAAGGAATCACCACACATTTATGCATATATCCCTTTCCTCATATAACATAGCATTAATTCATGCATTACATACTATATAGAATGATTAAAACTAGCCATACACATGCTCCAAATTGACATAGCTCTCGGCTATTACATGCACACATTCTAGGTCATACATGCACTTGTTAAAAATTTTACACACACTTCTATTTCTTAACAACATTTAAACATTAGTTTATCCCCAAGTCTCATAACACACCCATCAATTACCATAAACACATAACATTCCTCATATACACCTCTCGGCCAACTATACAAATTCCACCAAACATAACTATCCTCATCAATTACCCATATAAGTTACCTTTTATGGAATTTCATGCTACCATACTTTACTTTTATTACTTTGCTTAAGCTAATTCACATGCCTAACATCTTTACAATTAAGAAAAAGAGCTACTGGAAATTAGGGGCTTGATATAAATGAAGGAATTCACTTACTTGTTAAGAGGAACACTTGAAGCCTTTAATTACGCATGTTGCCAGCCCTTTCCATAGTGACTTTCTCCTCTTTTGTAAACCTCTACTTACCATCCAACTACCACAAACACCTCACACACATAGTTATACATGTGTTAAACATAATCCAGCACCAAATGGCAACCAAAAATCCCAAGGGTAGAGGAGAATCAGCCATGAACTCACCTTAAGGTCACTATTCTGGACTGCTATGAACCAATAAACTTTGATGATTTTTATCTCCCAATTGAGAAGCTCTTTTTCCCTGATTCTTTTTCCGCATGGTGCGTAATAGATAGAAGTGAATTTACCAATTAGAATCACCATTTTTGGTGAAGGGATGAAAAAGTTATGGCCTATTTCCTTCAATCTTGGCGTCGGTAACAACAAGGAAAAGGGAAGAGGAAAACTTCTCTTTTCCAAGTGGAAATCCACTTGTCATGTGAGTTTTTCCACTTGGCATGAGGTGGGTCCCACTTTGACAAGTTAAGGGTGGTCCCAAAAATCCCAAACTATCCTAGTTTTTCATCAAACTTCAAAAATTCATAGTAATTCACTCAAACCTTAAAAAATTATGCCATTCATTTTAAAATTCATATTTTAATATACTCTATTGGCTCATAAATTTTCATGGCCAAATTCCATCGATAAGGCAATTTTCAAACTGCCTTAATTTACATGCTAACCTTGAAAATTATGAGAATTTGCAAATGACCTTCAATTTAAAAAATTCTTTCACCAGTGGACTCGATGTAATTTTTAAGCTTCAGGGTCCACTATTTTTGGGTCCATCCGGGCACATCCCAGGTTAATCTTGGCCTGAAAAGTTTTTATTGCATAGATGCATTCCTTACTACTTTAAAATGAATTATTGGTTTTACTAAAATTTTAAATTTCAACTTTTTAATCAACTTAAAAAGCCCCTAGAAGTTTCATTACCAGTGCTACTGCCACAGTCCACGTGCAAGTGATCCAGCAACCAAGGCACACTTCCCGAACCATATGGCACTATTCATAGAGCCTTAATCATAGGCATTACATTTCTTCTCCTCCAAAATAAATTTGTCCTCAAAATTACCTAGAGTAATTAATGGAGGATATTGAGCCTTCATCTGCTCTTTTGACTCCTAGGTAACTTTCTTGGTATTTTGGTACCTCTGTAGCACTGTGACAGTACTATGGATTCATTTTTTTAACTATCTCGTACCATGAGCCACACTCTACACTGCTTCCCCTTTATAGCTTAAATCTAGCTATATCTCAATATCTATCATTGGAACCACCTATAATAGACCCAATCAGTACCTCTTAAGCATAAAAACATGGAAAACATCAGGTATCTACCATAGCTCAAGTGGTAGTAAGCCTATATGCTAGAGGTTCGACCCTATCTATACTCTTGTAGGGTCTAATGAACCTGGGACTCAATTTCCCTTTTTCCCTTAACCTCTGCATCTTTCTCCCTAGGAAAACCTCTAAAACACTTTTTCTCCAACTGAATATTCAGTAGCTTTTTGCTTGAAGTCATCATATGATTCTAGTCTAATCATAACTACTATCAGTCTTTTTCTTGTTAATTTCACTTTTTCTTCAGTCTCTTTAATCAAATCTACACTGGAGATTTTCTTTCTCCACCTCACTGCAATATGAAGCAGTACTGCATTGTCTACCATACAATGCCCTACATAGGTCCATTCCCAAACTAAACTGGTCACTACTATCATAGGCAATCTTTACTGAGAGCATATGTATATCTCAAGTAACCATATGCTTACTAATACCATTTCACAACATTTTATTAGATATCTATATCACCCTCTCTGACTGTTCATCAGACTGAGGATGAAAAACTATATGATAAGCCCAACCAGTGCCTAAAGTTGCTTACAACTTTTTCTAAAATCTAGAAGTTAAAAAAGATCCATGTCAAATAAGACAGTCACTAGCATACTAAAGAATCTGACTATCCCCTCCATATATGGTCTAGCTAGTCTCTCTAAGGACTTATCCTTCCTATCCAAGTAACTTGAACCACCTTTGTCAATCTATCAACAATTATCCATGCAACACCATATGCATCTCTAGTCAGAAGTAAACTTATTACAAAATCCATGGTTAGCTTTCTTGCTTTTCATTCTGGCACTGCTATAGGATACAACAATCTAGAAGGAACCTGATGCTCAACTTCCACTTGTTGGCATGTCAACACTTGGCATTATATTCTGCTACATCTTTCTTCATACTAGACCATCAATACTGGGATTTCAAACCCAAATACATCTTTGTGCTCTTTAAGTGCGTGGAATAAGGAGTTTTATATGCTTTTTTAAGTATTTGTAATCTCAAGTTATTTGTACTAGGTACAAATAACCTATTTTGATAGTACAGATATCCATCCTCTATTAACTCAAACCATATAACCTTCCCTTTTTTAGCTTTACTAATCATCTAAACCATCTACTCATCTCTCATCTGATTCTCTTTGATCTGTTGCCTAAAATTTGGCCTCACTTGCAACTCAACTAATACAACATCTTTTAAAGTGTATTATAATTATCATTCATACATTTTAGGGTTATCATAAATTTCCTATTCATTGTATCTGCCATTACATTGGCTTTCCCTAGTTGGCAGTCAATCATGCTACCACAATTCTTGATCAACTTCAACCAATTTTTCTATCTTAGGTTTAACTCTTCTTGAGTAGGGAGATATTTCATGCTTTTATGATCTGTGTATATACGTAGCACTTCTTTTCACATAGATAGTGCCTTTATTTTTCAACACAAACACAATAGTAGTTAGACCCAAATCATTAGTAAGATAATTCTCTCAGGTGGCTTTAATTGTCTTGAAGCATAAGCTACTACCTTTACACCTTGTATCAATACACATCCTTACCATTCAGTGAAACATTACTGTACACAATAGAGCCCTTACCATGTTCAAATTGAATTAGGATAAGAATCTCTATCAGCATCTTCTTTAATTGCTCACAATTAGCTTGAGACTTATCATTTTAGTTAAATTTCACACATTATCTTAACCCATCAAGTCAAAGGAAATCCAGTATTGAAAATCCTCTTGCAAGTCCTTTGTAATCTTAACTAAACCTAAAAAATTCCTTATCTCAGTTACATTCGTAGGTGGTTTCCATTCCTAGCATTGTCTTTACCTGATTGGAATCATCTTTGATTCCCTTTGCAGGAACTATATACCCCAGGGAAGAAAATTTACTCAGCCCAACTCATACTTACTAAACTTGACAAACAACTGTCTCTCTTTCAAGGTTTGTAACACAACCTTCAGGCATTGTTCATAGTTTTTTTGGTCCCTAGAGTACCTCAGACTATTATTTATAAAAACCACCACTCATTTACATAAGATTGGAAAGTTCTATTCATTGAGTTTTATGAAACTATTGAGACATTTGTGTATCCCCAATGGCATCACTACAACTCAAAATGCCCGCATTAGTTTTAGGAATAGTTTTAGAAACATCAGCTTCCCTCAAATTCTCAACTGATATTATCCAAATCTCATATGAATTTTAGAAGATTGACCAACCCCTCTCAAAAGATTAAGGAGATAATCCATCTGAATAGGGGATGCTTATTCTCCATAATCATTCTATTTAGCTACCTATAAAACAAAGTACAACTTGAGCAACCTATCTTTCTTCCTTAATAGATAGCATAAACACTTCCCAAAGGGTTATACTAGGTCTAATAAAACCTTTATCACATATCTTTTGTAGCTGCACTCTCAATTCTTTTATTTCAATAAATTCCATCCTATGTTGAATAATAAGTATTGGGGCAATACCAAGACACATCTTAATATCAAATCTGATTCTCTTTGAGGGGATAAACTTGATAGCTCATTAGGAACACATCAAAAAACTTAGCTTTAACTAAAATATATGCCATATCAGAATTAAATCATTCAGATCATTACCATAGGCCAAATATGCCTCACCTCTTTTAAAGGAGTTGTTATATTTTAATAACTAGGATAGGATTGTCCAAAAGGTCCTTCTCACCATCCACTATTGTCCAAAAGCTCCTTCTCATCATCTATTATCACTATCGGTCCTTGTTTAGTCTAGGGGGTCAACTTTTTATATTCACAATCAATCATTACCTGATACCTAGTAAACTAATCCATCTTAGGATTACATCAATTAATTAAAATGCAATTCAATCAAATTAGTAATAATCTATGCCCTTGAATCACTAGAGGCATCTTCTGTGCACCCTATTCACAATTAAACACTGCCCTACAAGGTTGCTAGTTACAATGTCTGCATTAACATGATCAGGCTCTATCTATTTATTTTATGCTTAGGTAATACATATACATGAGGGCATTAAGTCAGGATCTATCAAAGCTAAGATTGTAACATTAGATATAAATAATACCAGTTATACCATCTAGCGTTGTAGCATCTTCTCTAGTTTTCACTACACACTACATGGCTAAAGCACAAGCTTCAATTCTAATACCCTGACTAGCACTAGACTGCTCTCTTTTAGTCTACCTCTAATCCCTACTCTGGGGTGTAACATTAGGTATCATTCCTGAGCACCCTTTACTTGTCCCTGAGGACACTCTCTCTGTAGTGGTCTCCAACACCGTAATAGAGACATTCTCCTCTCTTGCCTTCTTTACACTGCCCTCAGTGCCTATTTTGACAAATGACCAATATGGGAGGTCCACTCTAGTTACCACCCTCTACAAGGAGTACTATCGACTCGAGAGAGCAAACGAGGTCTACTAGAAGAAGCCTACCTCGACCTCTAGGTCTGGGTCTACCTTTGCCCCTGTGCTGGACTGTCTCATATTGCACTGCTTCTTTCCCTAAAAAAGGTCTCTCCTTTTTTATACCATTTCTTCCATATCACATGTAGTTAGTAATGATACTACAAAATCTCACTTTCTGAGAGTTAGCTGTCTATATCATTAACCCCTCATTCAGTCTTGTTAAGAATCTCTTACATTCTCTATTTATATCATTGAAAAATAATCTCCTCGGCATACTTTAGGAATTTGGTAAGATCCTTCCATGTATTACTTCTAATATAGTATGACAGGGGTTACACCTGCCTGCTATCAGTCAATCACTTGTGACTCTAGCTACTTAGCAACATTATTAGGTTTAGGTGCTAATACATAACCTACTCCCTGTATGACTATAGTTACCAAACCAATTGGTTCCTTGGCCCCCCCTTTAGGTAACTTAACCAATTACTCCCGCATTATAGAAGAATTTTCCTTTTCAGCCTTAGATAATGTAACAGTTCAAAGGAAATTGAAACTTAGACATTTGCACTCATGTAATTAGCCTAAGAACATTAACCTATGCTTTAATATGACAAAATGTGACACCCCCTACTAGATTCTAGAAGAAACCTAATAAGCGGTGTACTTCCCACTAGGTCACCCATCCTGAAATTTCCCCATTGTTTATTCCTTTAACTTTTACTTATAATGTGCCAGACAACTCTATCTAATTCTTAATTCATTCAAGTTAAATCCTATAATTTATTTAAGTACATACTATCATGTTTTAGCCATTACAGAAGGAATCTAACATCATCTGGTATTATCTAAAAAATTTGATAGCATAACAGTTGCCTAGTCACTATCCTAAAATTCATATCTACCTATAAACACTTCAGTATTATAAATCACATCTCTTAGACCCTTCTGGTCCCTCAGATCTCATCCTATCAACATCACTTAACACACAACAGCCATAAGCCTCAGGCCACATGCATACATATAGATCACATGTAATTAAGAAAACCATCACATGGATTATTACAAAACAACATTTTCATATAGATACTACCCTGTGTCCCTTATATACATCACACCCATATTCCCCACCTAAGTACATAAAAGTGGAAAATCATACATCTATACATAATTAGTCTTCCTAATATAACCTCTGAACTTTGCTACATGCTTTACGAGGTGACATCCCTATTTTGGTACCTACACACCGAAATAGGTATGCCAAGTATAAAAATACTCAATGGTGAATTTAGCCATTTAAAAACATATCCAAGGGTTAATCTTTGTGTTATACTTCAATCTAATCTTAAAACTGATTTCCCAATTTAGCCCTAGGATATTTCTACCTGTAATTATCCAATTAATTCATCACAAGCCATATAATTTATGCCTTTAATCATTATAAGTCATCTTATGTATGTACTACACCATTTTAAGCATTTATTCATTATCAGTGCAAAATTACTAAAATGCCCCTTACTTTAAATGGCCCAACTTAGGAGACATCCTTAATAGACACTAGATCTAGAGAGAAAATAAATTGGTGCAGTGGTCCCTATTCAGGACCTATGCCACTGCACCAGAATACATGCCATGATGGAGATCAGCACGCAACCACTCCTCACAAAATTGAATAAATATCTATGTGACATAATAGAGATTAGCTCATATGCCTCATTAGCCACAAATAAATAAATATTTGTCTGACATAATAGAGATTAGCCCGTAGGCCTCTCTAGCCATAAAAAAACCTCAACATCCGGGTGACATAATAGAGATCAGCTTGTAGGCCTCTCTAACCACTAATAATATCCACTGCTTGACCATCAGACAACTAGTAGCTATAAATCCCTAAGTTGATTGGTCAATCCATCTAGTGGGTGTCTAACTAGTGGGCTAAGTAGCTCATTTTAAGTCTAATTATTAGCCAAAAGTGTTCTTATAAATTTTACATTGTAATAATAGACAATTATAAATTTTATCTCACCATTTATTTTTCAGCCAGTCCGGCATGGCCATATTTTGGCTCTACTGGGTAAAAATCCCAAATAAAAATTAAGTTCTATTATTACCAATATACAAGGTTTAATGTGTTATAATTTATCATATCATAAGTTCTCAAGAAACTAACACCTTATGTCCAATGACATTTTTGGTTCAGGTAATGGTCAACTAGATAGTTACAGGTCATTCCAACCACTTTTCAATGTTCATTTCTGAGACTATTTTAGGTCCAATTACATCACAATTTTCAACACCTTATTAATTACATTCATAAGCTCAAAGCCAAACATATCTAGGCCACTTCCAAAGTCAAACAATAGGCAAAAATGCATACATACATATATCTCAAATCTAGCCCCAAAGGCACAAGTAACTACGAAATTTTCATGGTTTATTTCAAGTAACTTTTTAAGACATTGTTCTAGGCTATTAACATATGTTTTAATCCCACCTTTCAAGTCATTTCAGGATACATTCTTAAAATACATTTAAAATATTACCATGCCATATGCATTATTCATATTAAGGTCATTATGAGCTGACTCAAAGCATCACACCATACTAGCCATTATAGGCATAAAGGTTAAGTGCATAAGTCATTCCATAAACATTATCTCATAACATTTATAGGCATAAAGCCCTTGCATAGGCTATACTTATCACACCCTTCCCATGGCTTCCATACCTCTTGGCCACCAAGGAATTCATTGCCTTTACATGTATTTCCATGTCACTTATCATGCATACATATTACTCATTACAATTTTAGCATATACACATACATATATACTTCATACTATACAAGCCATGCCATTATGCAAGCCACACATGTCTTGGCCATAAACAAATCACCGCACATTCTTGCATATATCACTCTCCTCATATAATATAGCATTAATTCATGCATCAAATACTACATAGGACCACTAAAACTAGCCATACACATGCTCTAAATTGACATAGCTCTTGGCTACTACATGTACACATTCAAGGCTATACATGCACTTGTTAACTATTTTACACACACTTCTATTTCTTAACAACATCCAAACCATAGTTTATCCCCAAGTCTCATAACACACCCATCAATTACCATAAACACATGACATTCCTCATATACACCTGTCGGCCAACTATACAAATTCCACTAAACTTAACTATTCTCATTAATTACCCATATAAGTTACCTTCTATAAAATTTCATGCTACCATACTTTACTTTTATTACTTTGCTTAAGCTAATTCACATGATTAACATCTTTACAACCAAGAAAAAGATCTATTAAAAATTAGGAACTTGATATAAATGAAGGAATTCACTTGTTAAAAGGAACACTTAAAGCCTTTAATTACATAAACTGCTAACCCTTTCCATGGTGACTTTCTCCTCCTTTGTGGACCTTTACTTGCCATCCAATTGCCATAAACACCTCACACACATAGTTACACATGTGCTAAACATAATCCAACACCAAATGGCAGCCAAAAATCCTAATAAAAGGAGTAGAATCAACCCTAAACTCACCTCAAGGTCACTATTCTGGACTACTTTGAACCAGTAAACTTTGATGATTTTTATCTCCTAATTGAGAAGCTCTTTTCACTTGATTCTTTTTCCTCATTATGCCTAATAGATAGAAGTGATTTTAGCAACTAGAATCACCATTTTTGGTTAAGGGATGAAAAAGTTATGGCTTTTCCTTCAGTCTTGTTGTCGGTGATAGTAAGGAAAAGGGATGAGGAAAATTTCTCCTTTCTAAGTGGAAATCAACTTGTCATGAGAGGTTTGCCATTT
>CANXYI010347059.1:0-14737 GCA_948208565.1 Hura crepitans | reverse complement strand
GTAGATAACCCACAGTAGGGCTAGTGGAATTGCTTTAATTGTGTTGCATTAATCTTTTATGCTTTAAATCTTAGTCTTTAAGACATATTAATGTATTTTTCATTCCCTAGGCGTGCTTAGTTTCTTGCTTTTAGATTTCTGGCACTTAGATGTGCACATGCAGTGCATGTTAGGATGCATTTGTCACTTCTAATTTCAATTTAATTCTAGTAATTAGAAACATGGTTAATTTGCATTAGTGTAAAGTATTCTTCAATTCTATAAGTGAGATTTCAGCACCTTATCATCTATTAGATATTAGATGAAGTGTTGGGTACAGTCTGAGCTGCATTAAAATGATCAAGCTCAGTGCACAGTGATTTTTTTTTCTCTCCTATCTGCAGTAGGGGTCAAGTCTCTATTCTTTTAGAAATTAGCTTTCACAATCAATTACCATGAGCTTTATTTCTCCTGTTTACAAAACTGAAACTAAACTGCCAACAAGCTGCAGACTGGTGTATAATCTGAGTTCCAGCATTTGCATGAAAGGCTTTACGTTATGCGCTCTCACATATATGGAGAGATCTATTTGCGTAGTCATGTCTTATTTGAGGCGAGTCTAGATCGCACTATTACTCTTGACTTATCTAAGATATAGTAAGAAAAGGGAAAAGATTACACCAGGTTGAAATATACGAGACAGTTTGTTATATGTATTTATTTCTGATTTATATGTTATTAGTATTTTTACTGGGCAGCAATAAGTTCTGGAAGATTTATTCTGCATATGCATATTGAATTGTTCTTTTTTTTTCTTTTTCTTTTTTTTTTCCTCCTCAGGGCATGCATAATTGTATAGTAACTCTGATTTCAAGGTAAAATGGAGTATGTATCTGAGACTTCTAATTATTATGCAAAGTTTTATATTGTACTTAATGCTTCTTTTACTCTTTTCATGTTTATTGAGCAGAAAATGCAGAAATTGTGGGCAAAAGAAAGTCTTTATACCTCTGTTGGGACAAACATCTATTCTCTCACTTGTTGTATTATTTTGTTGTTTGGTGTTTGCTGTTTTCTGGATTGTGCATCGGCGGGCATCGTACTCATGGATTGGGCAAGACATTCTTGTAAGTTTCATGTGTGTGAATGCATATGCAGTAGGTTAGTTTTTGCTGCAATTTGGCATTGTTCCAAAATGGCCTTAGTTTTAAGTGCAAACTTCTGAACCTTCTTGTTGGAGGTAGATAAAGATGATGTGGAGCTGAGAAAGATTATTAAACAAAACATGGTTGTAGAAGATGCCAGTTTTATTGTACTGGGGTGTATTTTTTGTTTATTCATAGTCTCATATCTTTTTTAATCTAAACCATTTATGTGGAAACCTTTTGCACTGTTGATCTATAGCCATATATTGAAGTTTAATCAGTTTTTTGTGCCTTTCCAGCAGTTGTGCTGTTGGAAGGGAATGGAAGAAAGTGTATTCAAAATAAAAAAAAAGGAACTCGCCTAGTCACTCATGTAGCCTTCTCCAGTTTGAATTAATGTTCATCATGCGTAAGAAATATCTTGATGCAACTTTGATCACTTGGATTGAGTGAGACTGCACCAGTACTTGCTTGGAAGGATCAATATAAATTAGCTGGCAATCCTCAGCAACTCAGTCTTGTGGTATTTGGTTTTATGATGCAGTTTAAGGGTCTTCAAGATAAGATGGATATAGGAAGTCGGCATTACAGTTAAATGCTGGCTTAGGCAAGAGAACTTCATATAGTTGAAAAAGGCCTATTCTGAAATTGGAAGTCAGCATAGAATAAATCAGGAAAGATAATGAGAGAATCAATATGATATGACGGCAGAACAATATTATAGCTGTGACAATGAATTAGGCACCAAATAATGTGCCTAGAATTCTGGCTGGTCGCCATCTTTTATTTTAGCGTCTTGCAACAAAGAGGATAGCTATGGATTCCAAAAATAAAAGGAACAGGAAAGAAAGGATGTATGCTATTTGTGCTTGGTAATTTGTGGGAACAAATTTTTGGCTGGAGCATGTTCTCCATTTGTTCATGGCATCTTTTGAAATCACTTTCACTCTCCTGTGGTTCCTTGCTGAACAATGAATTTTTTGTTGACAGGGTATCTGCTTGATGATAACTGTCTTGCAGGTGGCTCGGTTGCCTAATATTAAGGTATCTAGGCCTTTATTTTGTCATGCTTTCAGGGGTTTTTAATTGCCTTCATGCTAATACTATTTTTGTGGTGCAGGTTGCTGCTGTACTTCTCTGTTGTGCATTTGTTTATGATATATTTTGGGTTTTTCTATCCCCTATAATATTCCACCAGAGTGTTATGATTGTTGTAAGTATCCTCACTCATTTAATATTTCTTTTGGTTGAACTGCTGAAATGCATTTTTGCTTTCAAGTTGAACCCTAAAAGTTTGGGTTAATCAAGAAAAAATGAAATTACAGTTCTTGTAGGTTAAATTTTTCCTTCATGTTAGATTTGCTAAAGTACGAAGCATAATGTTAGTTTTTGGTTATGAATCTAAATATAGTATTTTAGGAGCATTATATTATTATGATTGATTTCATATCTTTAAGGCTCCTGGTACACCGGAATACTTCACCAAGCTTAATTTGCTTGTCAAATTCCAGTTACTGCTGAGATTGAAAAATGCATGAAATCGGTAGACCTTTTAAAGGATCATTGCCTGGGAAACCTGAACTGAGCATGAAATTTTAGCCTGAGTTGAGAATTGTAAAAATAAGAATGATTTGCAGCCTATAGTTTTTATTAATTTAATTATTTTGCTGATAAATGTTGACCGCAAAATTCTGTTACGTAGCATATACTCTCCATGTGTTCTCATTGTGTGAGAAAATTGTCAGCACATATTTTGGTAATTGAAAAGAAACGTTAAAACCAATTCTCGACTCTCTAAAAAAATGCCCATTGTTTTGCCTGTGGTATGGTAATGTTACAGTAATTAGTCCCCTTAATGCACTTAGGTTGACGTGTAGTTTCCTCAGATTACCTTTTGCGCCTAGCTACTTCCTAAGAAATTAACTGCTGATTGAAATACTGTTGAATTCTGGTATGAGCTTTTTTTTCTCTACTAAAATTTGTTGGCTTGAATTTCTGCAAAGGCATCAATTATCTGAAATCACAATGCACTTTGCTGTGTTTTCTTTGCTTTCTTCATTTTCCCAACTATGATTTTTTCTTGCTCCTTCTGCAATTTTATCTCTAAGTTGAAATTTCACCCTCCGGTATCTACTATATTTGGTGTCGCAGCTGTAATTGAGTCAAATATAGAAAGAAGACCAGTTGTAATTAATAGTCATATTTTTAGTAGTTTTCTTATTTAGGAGATCTTATTTAATTAGAAGATTTTATTTCGTTTAGGATGTATTTTAGTTATGGCAGGCTTTTTCAATATATGTTATTTTACTATTTCCAAGTTAGAGAGGAATTAATATTTTCCTAGTTGGAAAAGAATTCCTATTTGACTAGGCTTGTAACCTTTATTCAAAGAGGCTGAATTTAATCAATAAAAGAAGCAGAAAGTTTAACGGAAATTCTAAAATATCAGGGTCTCTCTCTAACGACTGCTAAGGTTCTTGCTCCCTTTAACGAGCTTGAAGGCACAAACTCCCTTGGACGAGCTTGATTTATTGCGCAGTGTTTCGATCTGTAATATGGGGCCAAAACAATTGGTATCAAAGCCAAACATTTTGGGCGATGAGATCAGATCACTATTGCGAGAGGAATGCGTGTTAATTTTGTCAGTACTAGAAGCTAGGTTTTCAGAGTTTGAAAGCCGATTGGGCAGTCATATTCAATAACTTTCCTTGCAATTACAGGAGCAATTATAGGAGGCTATTTCCAGCCTAAGCAATGCAGCAAACAAAGAGGACAAAAGACTATTGCTATACTCCTCTGCCTAACTGACCAAACAACCAGCCACAAAATGGGAGTAGGAGCAGCAGCAATATTAATGAGATACTGCCGTCCACAGCATATTATCAACCTAATAAGCCAGCAGAAAAGGTGGTGCCACAGTACATAAAGTCTGACTTTTTAACCATTGAAGGGTCCAAGGATCTATTGGCTACAAATTTTGATATCAAACGGCTGCAAACTTTGAGTCCAATACAAGAAGCTGAAATTCCACCTCAATCATCAATCAATTAAGGAATTGCATATCCTACCCAACAAGCTTGGAGTTGGGAAGGATACTAATTACCCTACAAAGGAAACAGGCATCTAATGGACTTCAAGTTCACTTAACGCAGGATTTAATGGAGTTGGACAGCGGGTTGAAACAGTTTTTTGATGGAGTTTATGAATTTTTCAGAAGCCAACATTTTTGCTGCCAATTTGTATTTGTGACCATTGTTTCAAGGAGTATTACAATGAAGGTCTTGAGCTTGAGGACAAGCTCTTTCTCCAGGAGGGGAGTAATGTCACGGCTATAATTGTGTCAAATATGGAAAGAAGACTGGTCGTAATTAATAATTATATTTTTAGTTGTTTTCTTATTTAGGAGATTTTGTTTAATTAGAAGATTTTATTTTGTTTAGGATGTATTTTAGTTATTGCAGGATTTTTCAATATATGTTTTCCTATTTTCCTATTTCGTAATTGGAGAGGAATTAATAGTTTCCTAGTTGGAGAAGAATTCCTATTTTACTAGGCATGTAACCTCTTTTTAAAAAGGCTGAATTTAATCAATAAATCAAGTAGGAAGTTTAATAAAAATTCTAAAAGCTCAGGTCTCTCTCTGATGAGTCCTAAAAGTTCTTGCTTTCTTTAACAAGCCCGAAGGTACAAGCTCCCTTTGACGAGCGTGACTTATTGCCATGTGTTTCGATCCATATTATAGGGTCACAACATTTGGCTTCTGATTCTTATCGGAATCTAATATTCATTTATGCCCTTTCAATCAGATGGCTTCTTTCTTTGGAGTTTCAAGTTTTGCTTGCTTGGTAAGATCCGAGGTGGACTATTAGTGCACTTGTATTAAATTTTCTGTGCCTCTTCCCTTTAAACGTTGGGCCCTTCTTTTGCAATTTTATCTCTAAGTTGATATTTCACCCTCCTGATATATACTATATTTGGCTTCTGATTCTGTTGGAATGTAATATTCATTTGTGCCTATTCAGTCAAATGGCCTCCTTTCGAGTTTCAAGTTTTGCTTGCTTAGTACGATCTAAAGGTGGACTATTGGTGGAACTTTGTAGTAAATTTTCCGTTCCTCCTCCCTTCAAACGTTAGGCCCTTCCTTTTTTGTGCAAGCAATTATAACTCAATTAATTGATCCCGCATCTAATGCAAATTTAAAAAGTGAAAATATTCATTGGCCATTTAAATTGCGCTTTAGAAGTGTAAAAATGGTTTTTAAATTCTGGAATGCATCCTGCACAGGGACAAAAATATAAAATTAAATTTTTAGAATAAACCTTATATTATTTTTAAATTCGCTAATTTGTAATTCAGTCTATTTGATTTAATAAGTCATAAAACTTCTTTAGTTTAATAGATCTAGTAAGTTCAAAATTGATAGTCTAAGTAGAAATTTATGTAGTAGTTGAGGTAAAAAGAGTACAATTCCCATTACAAAGGGATCAAATGAAATACAATCCTTTAGATGGTACTCTTTTATAGTTTTAGTGCTATAGTTTCATGAAATACAATACTTAAGTTGCAAAGGTTTCATCTTTCACATTTTTGGGCATGTTAGTAATTAATTTATTAGCAACAAGGGTCCTGTAAATTTAAAAAGTGATGAGGACCCGAACCAATTTTATATCTGTATTTATTCTTCCACATGTTACTTATCAAAATAAACAATGAAAGAAAAAAGAACACAAGCAATGAGAAATTGGGCTTCATAGAAAGAGAATAAATGATAATTTAATTTTAGGTTCTCTCTTCTTGAATTTTATATATATGTGTGTATATAAAATATTTAATGTTAAACCTAACTGTATATGTTCAAGCTCACGCTCCTTGCCTCTGATCCTGCATCTGCTCCTTGCTTTCTTATTTATACTCTAAACTCGTCAATATATATTTCCTTACAATATTTGCTTGCCAAAACTATTTTGCTTTTTGCATGCATGAGATTTAAATCAGAGAACCTCCTTTATAACTATCCTTCTGTTTTTAATTTACTTTCTTTATTAGGTTGCCCGAGGAGACAACAGCGGTGGGGAATCAATTCCTATGCTTTTGAGAATTCCTCGATTTTTTGATCCTTGGGGTGGTTATGACATGATTGGATTTGGAGATATTCTTTTTCCTGGCTTGCTTGTTTCATTTGCTCGCAGGTACTATCCATTTTGATTGTATGTAGTTGCAACTTCTGGGAAATCCAGAATTTTACCAAATTCCTCAGCTTATTTGTCCTCTGCAATGATGCCATTATTAGGTTGCTTATTTTGTGAAAGTTGAATACTTCTGATTCTTAGTAATAATAATGTTCAATTTTCAAGAGGGGCATTTAATACCCTTCTAAATCTAATGTTATGCAGAGGGTGTTACAGATAAAATCGTGCTTTAAAATGTAATGATTTATCTCAATTGTTTAATAATCTCTTTTAAGCCTCTGTTACATTCCTGCTACCTCTCTTTTTGTCCCAGATACGACAAAGCAAATAAGAAGAGTGCATGCAAGGGGTATTTTCTTTGGTTGATAATTGGCTATGGTTTTGGTAAGCATCCTTGATTTATTTTTTTTATGTAATTTGGTCCCACTTCTACCATAAAATGTATCTGCAACTGCAATATCAGGTTTTCGTGCCATGTTTTCTGATGTGGCATATATATTCCATGGCTAGATTTTGGGTATGCAATTGGGAATCTAAAGTTAAAGCTACTATATGTGCACAAGTGAAGGCATTAAGGGGAAAAAAAGGCCATTGTTATTTGTTTAAGTTTTAGTATAAAGCTAGTTTGTGTTATTTGTACATCTAATACAAATAAAAGTGTAGATTTTGGGGTGTTTGGGTGGGAAGGGGTTCTTGTGAATTTGGCATAAATGCCCTTGAATGTTGATGGAATTCTTTATGGCGTGTAGAACTTAATTGTAATCTGACCCACCTTTTAGTTGTACTCCTGATATTCCAGAAGAAATAAATTTATTTTCCTATCAATAAATGTAGGCATGTACAGTTCTCAACTTAAGTCTATTAAACAATTGTTACCTTCTGCTTCACAATGTTAGTAATGATAGAATTTATTGTTTCCATAATTTATGGTATGTGATAGGTTTCTTTCATAAGTTGCTAACTAAGTTTTTCCTATTGCAGGTCTTTTCCTCACATACTTGGGTTTATATATAATGGATGGGCATGGGCAACCAGCACTTCTCTATCTTGTTCCTTGCACCCTAGGTAATAAATTGGGTGATTTTTAATTGTGGACAGATTTGGAGGATATTTGATAAAATTGAAAATATGAAGAGCTAAATAGTAATTTGGTGATTTAAATAAGAGAGGACTGATTTGTGAGTTATGCTGATACTAGAAGAAATGAGTATTTATATTGCTAAAATTGGAAATTTTTGAAGTTCAGAATTTGATGCAAGTACGACATTTTAAGTATATGGTTAAAAATAGTGGTACCGAGGATAATAGATGTGGTCAGAGTACTGTTTTTGTTGATAGTTGCTGATTACAGATTTTATTATCATGATGGTGGCAGTAGTTTGTAGTTACTGCAGACGCAGTTATAATATCATATTGTTTGGTTATAACTTCATTGAATGAACAGATTTCTTATGTTTTAAATTGATGTCTGCTGTTTTCAGTTTGGTTTGAATTCTGTGGGAGGAAAATCCTTGTCAAACAAATAACTAATTTCTTTTATTCATTATTCTATTACTAATGAAAGTTATATTTTAAGGATAAGCTGCATTTAGTACTTCATTTGAGAATCCTTGATGGTATATATTCTGAAAGTTGAAATTTTATTTTCCTAAGATGTAATTTCTTTTATATTTCAACAAATATGGATATATATCCTTATTTGATTTTCACTTTTGGACAATAGCTTTGTGTTTCTTTTATCCTTTTCCTTTTTTTTTTTTCCCTAGCATTTTCCCTTTTTTCTTAATTGCATCAAATGTATGAGTTTTGAAGAGAATGTATTTCAAAATCCTACTACTCAAAATAGCTGAACCAAAGAGTTGGTTTGGTTTAGCATAGTTTTCAGTTTTTTTCTTATTCCACTTGGTCTCTGAATTCAGTTTGGTTTGGTCATTAGATTGCATTCCCCTAATTATTTTGCCATGGTCACCGGTGGTTGGACTGATATTTATGGTTGTGATTCTGGTGGTGGTTTGGGCAAGACTACCTTGGCAGGGCAGTGGGAATAGTGGTAGTTGCAATAGAAATGGAAATGTCGCAATATCAGTAATGTTAATAATATATTAAAGTAACATGGTTTTAGTTGAGACAGAACTATTGTTGACTTGAGACATTTAGTGGAATATTCAGTTTATTATTATTATTATTATTATTATTATTATTATTATTATTATTATTATTATTATTATTATATTTTCTATGTTTGATGAAAATAATTAATCAAGGAATGTGAAAAGTACTTAGTATGGTCATTATTGAGCTCCTGCACATTTCTTATTCAACTGAACAGAAGTTTGCATATACTCTCTTCAATGTATCTTTTCTTTCTACCATGTTGTTAGGTCTCTCTGTGATATTGGGCCTGGTGAGAGGAGAGCTAAAACATATTTGGAATTATGGATCGGAGACTTCCTCATCGAGAATTACATCTGGGGAAGTTTGAAGCTGTTCTTTTGATGAGTATATGCAGGAGATTTCGGACTCTCTCCCGAGTTTTGTATTGTGAAGTGGCTTGCTTTGTTATTTGACAAATCTCTGGTCAATGAGTTGTGAAGAATAGTTGTTGGTGAAAAGAAGAGGGCTGCAAGTCTAGATGCAATTCACACATTCGTGTCAATGTATATTTTATTGACATTCTCATGCTTGTATCGTAGTTAAATTCTTCCCACTCCATTGTCTCTTTCTTAAGTTCCGGGATACTTTGATTAATTACCATTTCTATTTTTTGACCTACATTTCTGTGACAGCAACTGTAATTTTTATGCAGTCTGTCCAATCTGAAGTTGCTGTTGTATGAATTTCTTTCTCCAAGCAAATAAGAGCTTCCTGTGTATGTATGTTTGTTTACTAGAGGAGTAGAAATATGGTTGTTTGACTGTTTGGTGTATTTCATGGAATTGTTCAGTTTATTTATTTATTTATCAAATTTGAAAGTTCAATAGGTGATTTTTTTTTAAAAATGTTACGATAGCTTGGTCGGCGCCTAGTAGGTGCTGCACAAACTGGTGGTTTCATAAATCGCCGGTTCAAAGTTTGATAAAATTTTGAACTCAAACCTAATTGTAGTATTACGGTTCATACTATAATTTATAAATCATTTATAAAATGATTTATATGATGATTTAAGTTTTAGTTTATACAATAATTTTTAGAATAATATAATTCTTTTACATCTACATAAATGTTTGGAATTGTTATTATACTCATTAAAAATTAAAAGAAATTGAAAAGAAAAACTTTCATTTAATTTATATTTATATGTTTTATTAGAGTTTAGAATGGTCAAAATATATATCATTATCTAACTTTCATAATATAATATGAAACTTGCCGTTTGGAATAAGAATCGAATTGTCATATCAGGTTTGATTTCTTTAATTTGATAGGAATTTTTTTTTCTAAAATTGGAATAAGATGGTTCTTACCAAGTTTTATTAAAAAAAGAAATGATTTATCTAACTTAGAAAAAGATTTCATTACTTCCACTTAAATGATTGTCGAAACAAATCTAACGACCATTATTAATAGCATTAGTTTCATGAGTGGCCATAAAAAAGGTTTCAAGAAGGCTATGCTTAGCAACTCCAGCACAATTATCTCCATATTCTTGTCTTGTAGCATGACATTCTTTACTATAGTGATCATATTTTTTGCAATTGTGACATTGAATATGTGACTTGCACTCAAATTGTAGTGATCGTATCTTTTGCATTTAAAGTATTGAGTTTTGGATTTATCTTGTGAAGAGTCATTATCTCTTGCTTCTTGTCTAGAAGTAGTTACAAAATTTCTACCTCCCTTGCTATAGTTTGAGCTTCTTTGATTATGATATGTTTTGCTTGTAACAATCTCTTTTTTTATTTTTGAAATTCATTTGTGCCTTTAAAGCTTGCTCTATTATGCTTGATAATCTTTCATTCATTCGAATCTCACGTGACTCCAATGAGACTTGTAAATAATTTAGGGTCAAGCTTTCCAAACTTTAAGATTTTTCAATATATGTGACAACATAATCAAACCACAACTTACACACTCGAAACATAATGGTTAGAATCACAAAGAGAGGTCCGAAAGGACTTCATGACACATCATATTCACATGAAATCAGTATACATAAGTGATTCATGCATAATCAAGTTTCTTAATAGAATATGCATCATCTATTATTATAAACACAAGTTGAAACAATCACTGATTCACATGACATAGTCACTACTTCACATGCAAAGGCTGGTAGTTACCGCATATAACATAGAGGGGTTCGTGCAAACCTAACTCCTTATGAAAGAAAGTTCGTGTTAACTCATTGAACAACCCGAAATAGATTGATGTGCTTATTAACAATAAGAATAATCAAAACTTAACTTATACAACATAAATAAATTTAGATAACATGTAACGCCAGTAAATTTAAGTTCTATGAACAGTACCTCATTGGTATGAATGGTGTTCCCTGCATGTCGGGGCACCTTCAAGAGGCCAGAAAGGGGCATATTGGTCATAAAACTTTGACAAGCCTGAAAATGGGTAAAATGAAAGAATTTAAAAATTTTCCAGAACCAATAAATCATTTCAGGTCAAGAACTAGTGAATAGGGAGATAAAATGAGGTTGTGTTGGGACAGCCCCAGGATGTGCTCAGACGGATCCAAAAATACCATACCCTGAACCTTAAAAAACCCAATTAACATGATGGAGAAGGAATTTTAATTTTCTGAGGTTGTTTGGTATTTTTTTTTGAATATTTTATTCTAACGGGTGAATAATGCCTAAAAGTCAACAGTGGAATTTTGACTTAAAATTTTACGTCGGCCTTAATAACACTAATTGAGGATTTTTAAAATTGAAATGAATATTTTTGGAGGTCTAGAGAAATTTCTGTGAATTTATGAAATTAAAAAGGAAACCGGGAGAAAACGGACCGTTAGATCACCACGGGTCGCGATCTGAGCCATCCACCTACCCCTCTATAAGGGCCCACACATGTGAGGGGGTCACATGTGTGAACTATCATCTTCCTCCCCCAAATTTCCCCTTTGGCCGATGCCATTTCCAAGGAATTGTCCCACCTTCTTCTTTTTCTCTCTCCTTCCATACAACACCAAAAATCATAAAAAAAACATATGAACTAGACTCTCCATGATCTCTAGAGTCTAATTCAAGTGAGAGATTGGGAGAATTTGACCTAAAAAGAAAGATATTCAACCTTGGTGAATAGTGACATTTTTTAGTCTAAGTGATTTTATTTCATTTTTTATTTTTGTTTTTGGTAGTTTAAAGTATTTTAAGAAGTTCCATGGTTTTAGATTTTTATTTGGAGTTATATAGAATTTTTTAGGAATCTTTCTAAGTAAAATTTGTGTATGTTTAGGGCAAAAGGAAAACATAAAGGAGAACATCAAGTTAGGCCTTAAAGTGGTAGAGAAAAGGGTGTTTTCACACCCTAGGTATGTGGAATAGATTCAATTCATGTGTGTCATGGGTTTCGACATGAAAATGTGTATGGAAATGTAAGTTTATGGTGTTAGGAATGATATTGATGTACATTGATGACATGACTATGTTAAAGGTGTCAAAATAACATGGTATGCATGATTTTGGGGAAAAGAAACTACGTGTATGTGGTATGGCCGAATGGTGCACTTGAATGGCATGGCATGTGTGTTTATGCATATGACATGTTAGGAATAGCATTGGCATGCAAATGAGGTATATAAATAGTGCTAGGAATGTGAATGGTAATAATGAGAAGTATAAAATGTTGGCATGTAAAAATGGTAACCTAAATTGGGATGTAATGGCAACATGAGGAATGGCATATGAAATGGTGTATATGTACATTTATGTTAGTAATATGAGAATAAATGGAACAATATTGAGTACGAATGCAATGATTGATGAAGCATAGAAGTTGTGGTGCTATGTTTGGAGATATGGATTGCTTAATTTTGACAATTTACCAAATAAATAGTAACCTACTTGTAAATTGACCAAATGAATAATAATTTTGCGACAAGAGATTGAAAATGTGAACTTGTGTGAAATGGCATGTTAAATGTGATCCAATATTATTATGATTGACATAAAATAAAGTAGAAAGTAATTACAGAGGATATAATTTAGTAAGGAATAGTGATTTGGCCCATCAGTTAGACACCTACTAGATGGGTTGACCGGTCAACTAGGGAATTAGCAGCTGCTAGGCAATTTGGTCCTTTTAGGACCATTGTTGTTGGTTGATGTGATGGCGAGTACAACCGCTGAGGTCCTGAGATGAACCTTGCACACTCGGCTATAGGGAGGTCCATTTGGGCTGATCCCTGCTACCCATTGACTGTCTATGAATATTGGGAGGTCCCGCGGGGTTGATCCTTGCTACCCACTTATGATACTTTGGAGATAGGACTTGAGGTATTGGGAGGTCCCACGGGGCTGATCCCTGCTATCCCACTTGTAGATATTGGGAGATCTACGAGCTAATCCTTGTTATCTGCCAGTCTGATATTGGGAGGTTTACGAACCGATCCCTGCTATCAGGCTGGGTAGGTGCAGCTACCGAGGTCTAAAATGTGGGCCACTGCATAAGATAGATCCTGTTATCTAATGGTTTAAAGTGTCGTCTGTCTATTATGGGCCTAAACTGTATTAAACTTAACCATGATTATAATATATGAAATTTGAATTGATAATATGGATTGAATTAATTGTATAGGGTAAATGGCATCTAGTTTGATATCTTGCATGACCATGATGAAAAATATCTATGCATGTGTGTACATAACCTCATATGTGTGTTTGCATGTATGACATACTTTATTGTATCTATTCCACCACTGAGTGCATACTCAGTGTGTCGGTGTTCCGATGCACAGGCTATAGATGAGGTAGCTATCCAGCTTCAGCGGCGCCAGTGTAGTTGACCCAGAGTCCTTTTTGGTATACTTTTGATGCTCTTTTGGTTTTGGTAGTTAGTCACTCATGTATAGTAAATGTAAAGTCAGCAGTGCACGTATAGTTTGAAACTGAGATAGTTGAACTAAATAGCTGTAGAAACCTGCTTTTAATAGATATATGTACATGCTTTTGTTTGTCTGTGTGTGGGTCTGAGACCCTAAGTTTGCTATGAGTTGGATGTTTGATGTTGTTTTGGGAGACCAAAAGTGTAACGCCCCAAAATCCCGATGTAGTGAATAGTGCTTTTTCGATGTTGAATAGTGTTCCCTGTGGTGTGGGGCACTGCATAGAGGCCAGAGAAGGACAATACTGGTCATAAAACTTTGATAAGCCAGAAAATGATGAAAATAAATTAATTAAAAGATTTATCAGAACCAATAAATCATAACGGACCATAATAAAGTGAATAGTAAGATAAAAAGATTTTGTATCGGGATTGGTCCGGGATATGCTCGGATGGACCTGAAAATAGCAGACCCTGAAGGTCAAAAATTCCAATGAATCCATTGGAGAAGAAATTTTAATTTTCGGAGGTCGTTTGCTATTTATTCGGAATATTTTAATTACGCGTGTGAATAGTGATTCGAGAAAAAAATATGAAATTTTGGCTTAGAATTTTACGAGCCACTAAATGAGATTAAATGAGGAATTTTGGTATGAAGATCATAATTTTTAGAGGTCTAAAACAAGAGATATTAATTTTGAAAGTTCGATGCAAATTTGAGCTTTACGGAGCACATAAAATGAGATTTTAAAGAGCGGGGCTCACGAGCTACTTATATAAGATGATGATTTGGTGTGGGTGAGCCTATACACACTAAATGCACCCATCTTCCTCATTTTGCCAAGAAGAAACCGTAGCCATTTTCATTTTAAAAGTCTAACTCGTTTTTCATCTTCCTACCTCTATAAATCCACCATTTCTCCACCAAAAATTACAATTGATGCTCTAAAATTCCCTCCACACCATTATTAATCAATTAGAAGTGAAAATTCATCAAAAGAAGGCTTGTGGAGAGAATTTACAACTTGGTGAATAGTGTCACCATAATAGTAAGTTCTCTAAAATTAATTTTTATTTTTGTTATAGAAACTAGAGATTATTCTAAGACACTAGGTGCAATTAGAACTCAATTTGGAGTTAATATGAATTTTCTAGGAATTTATAAAATTTTGCTGTACATTATGTAGGAAAAGAAAGGAATAAAGAGAAATAAGGCTAAAGTGAGCATTAAAAAGTGGTGAATTGTCTATTTGAGGTATGTGAATATGCCTTAAACATATGCATGATTAATTGACATTGAATTTTGTATGAAATTCTTGTATGTAATTATATAAATGTTATATACATTTATGTATTTGATGATATAATGAGAATAAATGATGTATATGTACATATAAATGAAGAAAATGTAGCTTTATGGTATTAATT